>JAUZSU010133711.1:0-15452 GCA_034780255.1 Parotocinclus maculicauda
ACAGGGTCAATATACACGGCCGGGCTGCTATAGCCAAACCTTTGTCTAAAACCTGGTGTTTCAGTTTTATTGTCTAACCCCTGGTAATGTGTGTGTGTGTGTGTGTGTGTGTGTGTGTATATATATAGTGTGTGTGTATATAAATATATAAATATATATACACACACGCACAGAAACAGACTGTATTTTCATCGTAAATCAAGGACTACCCCCTAGCTCTTAAATAAGTGTTAAAGTGATATCGATTAACAACTAAAGTATGACAGGGGAAATATGGCAAGGGTAATGAACAAGTTTTATTCATGGAACTTTAGGATTGTTCCAGAAAGGTTTGCTGAAATGTCTGTTGCTTTTAGGCACATGTTTTCAGGTTTTCATCAAATTCGATATTCTAGCTACCCACACCTCTTATGTTTATGGCCTTATTTGGGTTGTTTGTCTCATTAGTTATGCTGATTATGCTAGCTTTAAAAGGTCTAAGTTACATGAGAAGAGCTGGTGTGCTAATATTACCATATAGTAATTATGGGCACAAAGTTTCCATCATGCTGTATTGGAATCAGTGGAAACATTTCTGAGAATAGTTCTAGTTGTTCTATTGGTGTTCATGCCTACCCAAACTTCAGTCAAGTCAAGGGCTTGTGTTCCTGTGTTTAGTGAAGTTTTTCTTCCTCTATTTGGTTCCATTAACATGTTGTCTGGTTAAATATCAATAAACCTAACCGGAAAGTGCTCTGCTGGCGGTATATTCAGGGTTTAGTATAGTTAGTTATTTAGCTTGTTGAGGTTATTACTTGTGGGAAATGTTTTCCTTTATCTCCGTCTTCAAGCTGAACAGGATCAGATATAAAAAATGTTGTTATTCATTAAGCTGTCATATAGTTACAAAGGAAAAAATGTCACATGTATAGCGGGCCCACCACCACCACACCCCCTTCAGGATTGCAAAGGTCATTAGAACTGTTTGTCTTGAATCTTGTCTGGGAATGCCATAATTTCTGTGCCTTTTTTATGAAAACCGTTTTTTTTGCAAATGGCTGCTGCTTTTGCTTAAGTAAGTTGTATTTGTTTACTTCTCTTGGAAGTATGTCTCTGTGGTGTAACTTGCTTTAATCACCCAGTGGTTTATCAAAATGTTAAAGGTATTTTATATGGTTGTAGAATTATAGAATTAATAGCTTATTAGGTGCCATGGTAGCACATCTGTGTATTTGCTATAATGTACTTTAATAGCATTGCAATTTCCTGTCTGTATTTGGTCACTGACTGTAGTAGCTTTTTATCAGGAGGTCATTGGACTTTATCCTCTGTAACGTCTTCTGCATGAGTGTAGTATTAATCAGTTTCCACAGCTTTGTGATAGTCTAAGGTAGCTCTGGCTTTAGTCAAACTTAGAACGGTACTTGATGCTCGTAGCAATAGGTCAGCTAAATGGGTACAAATGAAAAAAGTAAGGTCATGTCTGGGCCAGAAATCAAATGTGGACAATTGTTGCCTACAGAGAGGTGTGTGTGTGTCAATGAAATGTCCCATATTTTTAAGCACTGTATATTATTTCTTAAATGAAAGTTTTATGATTAACAAAAAATATAATTATCCACTGGAATAGCTTATAATACCACAGTTATTAGAATGATCGCTATATTAATTGAACAGTAGTTGTTGTAGGTACCATAATATCTGTATCATTTCTGCTGTCAGTCCACTGGCGGAATGGGCTTACTTTGTCTTTATAGCGTGTCCCTGCTTCACTGTTTGGATTATAGAGAAGTTGTGCTAACAAGCTAGTACCAATTTCATTGCAAGACTTTTTTTTTCCTCTCAATAATCTGCTTTGTAAATTAATATCTGATGTTACTTACTAGCTGGTGCTTGTCCTTTGTCTTATTTCACACTTGAAGAGCAAAGTCCTTTAGCACAGAAACCATGTAACATCAAGTTTCTCTGTGCCTGTTCAGAAGTATTTAGGTGGGTGCCAGCCGAAAACAAAAAATGAGGCAATGTTTAAATTCTGCAAAAATACTTTTTTGTTAGGGACCATGGAGTCAAAGCCATCGAGTCTCGTATGAAAGGAGGAGAGCACCAGCGGTACATGGCAGCAGTCAGCCATAGCGGGGACATTGTTTGCAACATGACCTAACGTTACGAGTTCAGACGCCAGTATAAATGGCTTAATTTAATCAGCAGAGACCCCAAAGGCAGAGAGTTCTCCATACTTTGTTGAGGCACAATTCATTTAAGTATGACAATGACTTAAGTGACATCTTTGCCTCCAGGTTCCCTGATTCCCAGCTTGCAATGTCATTCACCTGTGGTGAAAATAAAGCGGCATATGTTTCCAAATATGGCATTGCTTCTTTTATCAAGAAAGAGCTATCTCTGTTCAGTGTTTTGTTTCGTTCCTACATACAATTCAGTGTACCATTTAATGTAATGCAACTTATGCGTGTTATGTTGGCTTTGTACTCCATCACAATGGAACAAAATTGAAAAGGGTAACATTTTTGGGTAATAATTATATGTATTGAGTTCTTTAAAATAAAATAAAAAACATTTTAAAATGGTGCAAGATCCCTGTCAAAGTTAAATAAATCTGAAGTGTAAATTAATCTTAATACCATGTTAAAGGAAATGTAGGAATGATAATTCTCATATTGGTGCTTATTTTAAATTATTCTGGTATTCAAAAATATACCTCAGCTCAAGCCTAACACTTTGTCAGTACTAAAATTCCAACTGTTTTGTATTTACCCACTAATGACAGGTACCGGATGCTCGGTTTATCTTGCTTATCTGTACTGAACAGCTTTGAGCCCTACTGTTTAATGCCCATTTAATCAAAGTCCATTAGATTTAACGACTGAGATCTTAAAAGTTAGAATAGGAAATAAAAATGTCTTATATGCATATATTTAATGTCTAATCCAAGCAAGCCATTCCTGTATGCTTTATAGTATGAACCTGTAAGGAGTGGGTATGATTGAGTCTTGATCAGTTTCTTCCTTGTGACATTGTCACAATTTTTTAGTGGATTATGTACAGCATTGCTAAATTTTGTTATATGCAGGCTTATAAAACAAATAAATACCACTAAGTTATCTCATTATATTAAACATTGTGACATTTGTATAATTCTGTTTTGTATCAATGTTTTGCAATTATCTGAAAAAATACTTAGTTATTCAAATATGTTTAGGCCAGACTTTTTCTTTGCTTGTTTCGCGGATCCGCCGACGATCATATTTGAAGAATACAAAAAATGTATACATTCTTTTTGGCATTTCTCAGATCTGCAGCAGCACCAATGGTTGAAATTCAAATTAAACAAATTATTTTTTGCTTTTTCCGCCCTCCGGTGGAGAACCAAAGGTTTTCTTCTGTTCATTAAATTTTTTTTCCAGATTCACTTTAATTTAATTGTATGTTAAATAAATGTTATTTTTAAATGAAAATGTATTTTTTATTTCTTCCTCCTTCCTTGTATTGATTCCACATAGTCCTTGAGAAATTAAAAAGTGCTGAAAAATAAAAATTTATTTTTATTTTTTTTCCTCCCTCCTGAGTAGATTCTTAAGTAGGGACATCCGAGGAACAAGCAATTAAAAAAAGTCTGGCCTTAGTAAGTTTGCTGAAATGTTTTTGCCGTTTGTGCATTACACTACAGTTACTCCCAAAATCGAAGTATCGTAAAGCCAACAGAAAAGAAAAATGGATAATTTAATGACAGTTATGTGACAGTGAGGCATTTGACTGGTTTTTGATAATTGTGTAAAGCATACCAGATTATCTGAGATGCTGACTTTGTTTTAGCTCCTTAAAATCATTCAGTGACAGTTTGTATATCGACCAGCCCTCTGAGGTTACCTAGATAAGTAAATTAGATGTAAGGTAGACATCTTTATTAAAGTGAGAAGCTGGACTCGGGAATCCTGTGCAGACGTTTAGTGTCATTATGAGTTCAGTTACACTTTTTTTGTGAATTTGTCTTTGTCTGGATAGCAGGGTTGTGCCATTTTGGTGAATCAGCGAATAATTTCAAGGGAAACACTGTCACCTTGGCCTGAAAAAACTGTTTGTGTATAATAGGTTAGAATGTTTGTCCTAGTGTTCAGGGCAGTTTTTTCTTTGAATTGTCAATGAGCATGTGGGTGTATGTTTTTCTTCTGGGTGTGGTTTGTGTACTGTATACCACTTATTGCGTAAAAACTGTCCTCTACTGAAACATCTGATGTCATTTACTTGGTCCCTTATATTAAAAACTTCTGGTTTTGTCGTTGAGGGAAAACCAATCTAAATAAATTCTTGCCTTTTTATTTTTCGAGTACTTACAGTGGATATATGGATAAAGATGGCTACTACATTAATTTAACTGTAACAGCACCATCCCGTTATGTGATGTTGGGACGATTCCCTCCTTTGTGTAGATATACGTAAAGATCTGTATATGTTCCAGTAGGGATGGTATCATGAAGCAGTACTAAACTGGTATTGGTTTGTGATTGATCAGTATAAAAAAAAAAGATTAACACCATCTCCAAGTGCTGGTAGCTGTATTTATTTAACACTAATTTATAATAAAATAGATAATAAAATTTATAATGGCAATTTGAAGTCATTGGTGCTAGATTAGTTCTTGTGGAGGTGTGCACTGCTCTATGTGATGGAAGCTTTGGCATGACTCTGATTGGCCATGTCTGTGCTTTTCGGTCATGGCTGAAAGGCTAAAGTGTTGGCTGTCTTAAAAAATTAATGAAACTGGAGCTACGTACATGTGTAATGATAGTTGTGTAAAGTGGTAACACCAGCAACCTCATGAAATGCTTATGAATACAATATATTATAAGACTGAAGTGGTGCAGTGTGTTTGCCTGCTTTATCAAATTGGCTGTGTCACCTACTGACTGTATCAGTGAAATCCTAAACGGTTCCAATTCCCTGTTTTTAATGTTCCAGTGTCTAGCTTTCTTTCATTCATGATCTTCAGCTTAATCCACATGGGGTCCCGGGCCAACCGGTGCCCATTTAGCAACTCTGGGCGCAATCCTAGATGGGGCATCAATCCTAGATGGGGGCATCAATCCATCTTAGGGCGCACACACACACACACACACACACACACTCTAAGGTCCACTTTCAGAGACACCAATTAACCTAACTTGCATGTCTTCAGACTGTGTGAGGAAACCGGTGTACCCGGAGTAAACAAATGCGGACATGGAGGACATGCAGACTCCACACAGAAAGGACGCAGGCCGCTCCACCCTGGGATTGAATCTGGGACCTTCTTGCTGTGAGGCAGCGGTGCTACCCACCGAACCTGTTAGAGTCTAGGGACTTTTTTTCTTATTCTCACCCCACCCTTCACAAACAGCATATGGCTTATATATATGTATGTTTTAGGCAAAATTGCAAACATAATAGTGTTAATAATTAGACTGTGGCTTTTTCAAGGTGCATCAAAAACATAACGTGTAAGTTGATGCTGTTAACAATGCTTAAAAAAGGAACATGCATATTAAGTAACTTTCTATATGTAGTATGGCTTTTGTAACAAAAATAATAACATGAAACATTGCAAAGGGAATATATAAAGTAGTTTGTACAATGTGTGTGTCGTCTGAACCATGTCTGATCCTGTAAAACACCCACAGTCTGGTTGTTTGACTAGTGTAATAACTCCATACCGTACCTTTATATGGTATGTAGAACTACGATTAGATTAAACGCAATGTGCTACTGGGCCACTAATGTGAATTGGCAAATTCTGTTGACTTATTTTTGTCTTTGTGTTTTTTGCCAGGCAAACCATGTTCCCTTGATCCGGTTTATGGAAGTATCTAAACATAGTTACAGTGTTGTCAGCCACACTGAATATATGCCCCAAGGAAATATTCGTAGTGCATATTATTCACAACATTTTACAAAAGAGGGAAGCGAGCTTAATTCTCATTTGTACTCAAACCTAATTAATTAGTAATAAGCAGAAAAACAGATTCTCTATTTAAATTGGCTTCCATTCTCTTACTTACAATGCTGAAGTATATTTATAATATTATATTAGATGAATAAATATATATACACTTCACTCTGCTGTAAGAAACCTCATAGGACTTATAACTGCTGCCGACTACATAGGTAAGCTATCGGCAAATGTGTGTAAGGCAATTCTAATGCACAACACACAAGCTAGTTTATTTATTGACACAGTTGCTGTACTGCTGATTAGATAAATTGTGGAAATGAAAACATAAGTTTAATTTACAATGCTTTATTTACAGCATCACTGACACCTTGTGTTATCAGAAAAGATTATGCGATATTATTAAAATAATAAACTAAAAGGATGAAATTCTCTCTCTCTCTCTGGATGGATGGATGGATGGATGGATGGATGGATGGATATACGCACGCACACACACGCTAAATGAATTTGCAAATTATTTCTAGTTTGTCATTAGAACACACTTTAGATAGACCAAAGTAGACATGCACCAATTTTCTTAGCTGGCTTTTGTTCAACTTTTTTTTTTTTAATGGTAACTCCTTCATTGCTGAAGAAGGATAGCAGGGACTGCTGGCAGTGTCTGAATCTGCACTCAAAAACTGTAGCTTTATCCTCTTTTCCTTTGGTTGATGCAGTTTTAAATATCTCATTAAACTAATTGTCCATGCAAATACTCCATGAATTATTTGCATTATGCATTGTGTTATGAAGACATGGCTGTGTCTGAAATAAATCCCAGCTCCCTCTTTAGTCTCACCCTCTGTACAGATGAGGCACACACACATCTGTTAAATTACTTGATAAATAGATAGATCTAACACTGCAGATACTCATCTGTTTAATAAATCACTAAAAATGATTGTACTTTCACAAAATTAATAGCACTGAAAATGCAGTGAGTGTCATTTAAATATTATTGCGTTATTAACATGTTAAATAACAGCCCTAAGATGTTATGGGACTGGTTGACAGATGGCAAGATTTGTTTTATTTGTGTATTTTTTCTTACACCATGGTGCTGATTTGGTATATCAACTTTGAAGTGTCATTATGTACATTTCTGGGTGGTGTTGCTTAGTCTTCTTGTTATCTTTGAACAACATTCCCAGTATCTTTTGTCATTACGTCTTTCCCTAATCAGTTCCTCACAGATGTTGTCTTGTCTGTCTTTGTGCTTGAACATCTCAAAACAACTCCTGGACTGTATCTGCAGCATGTGTTTTGCTAGTTTCGCTTTTAGGTAAGTTTTAGGTATCAGATGAGGATTAGAGCTTTGTAGTGGGTATATTAGCCATTCAAACGTCCCATCAGTTTAATCTCTAATAAATGGTTTGAGGCATTAAGGAAAAAGGCTCAACTCTCATCTGTTTTACAATGCTAGCATGTGTTAAATATGGAATTTTATTTAATTTACCGTTTAACAATTATAATGTGTAGGGTTTAATGAGTTAGAATTGACCACCAACGCAAATTTGGACCATACAGCCATAAGGTTTAATCGTGATCTCGCCGTTCAAGGCGTGCGATGAGTAATGAGAATCTGATCTGTTGTTTAAGAAGTGCAATGTCAGCTTTCCTAGAACTCAAGCTGTCACCTGTTTGGATGAGTGTGTTCCATGTAATCATTAAAAGTCCTTCTCATTATCATGCATTATCACTGTATATCCAGCCAGCTACGCAGGGGAAAGTAGCTAAAGTGTTCCCACTCGCCCAGCTGCACAGAGTGGGGTGTGTGAAATAGTGAGTGAGAAACCAAAAAAAAAAAAAAAAAAATCACAAGGAGGCTGCCGAGCACAAGGAAGATAAATGGAGACTGGCAGTGTTTGTGCCTGCACCCATCAAACCCTCTTCTAGTTACCAAGAAGCACATATCAGCACTTTTTCTGAGAATTTTCCAGTTTCATTGTCTGGTGGGGGAGCTATGGTAGGGGTGTGTGTGACTGTTTCAACAACAGGCTTGTGCAGGTTTGATGCCCGAGTGGAAACTTACCACATCAGTGCAGACTCGGTAGTGCAAAAATTTGTTTTCGCAAAGCATTGTCGTTGAACATCCAGTATTTACTGCACTGTTGATATGAATTGTCAATTTTGGAACTAAAGGCAGTTTAATCAAGCATTTGAATTCAGGCCTTGCTGTCAGTGCTTGGTATGCATTGTGCTAGTTGATGGCATAGTCATCATACCGGCCAACTAACATATTAAGCTTTTGATTTACCTTACACTACATAGGATAATTGGGTTAGTAAGTTCTTGGTGAATGGAAGCTACTCACTCTGGATTCAGATTTAAATGTACATTTAAGGTATTATAGGGTTGGGGTTTTTTTGGGGGGGGGGGTTGGAGTTTTTTTCCCCTCGTTATACTGTTTTCCCATGTTATACTACTGTTTAGTCTGTCATTGAACATCCTCATTAAAGGCCTTACTCAGCAACAGTTTGTGTAGGGCTTACTCCAGCACTAGACTCACCTTTTCTTTTTACACAGATGGCTTGCTTTTTCATCTGTGCGGTGTAAAAGGATTTACAAAAAGGAGTCAAAACAACTCCGTTCGACTTGCAAGCATACAGCACAGCATACTCTTTGAAGGTTATAGCGCAATGCATGTGTTGAATCTCTGGCACCCTGTAGGAATGTTGTAGGATCTCTCTTCCTAAATGGTTGTTTGTATTTGACAGTACCTTTTAATGTAACCGTTCTCTCTGAATTATAAGGTTACAGTCTAACCCAGGTTTTCTAAAGTGCTTTCACAGGCAGTGAAAACTACGGCATAACGATAGCCTGAAAGAACAATTGGCCCATGGAGCACAATTTTATGTATGCGTGTGTGGTCCAGGATTACCTGGGTTTCTTTCTTTTTTCACTTGGTAGTTGAAGTATATTTGTATTATAAATTAAGTATAATTGTGAGTTTGTCAATGCTGTGTGAAGCCTCAACTTTCTTCCCCTATCCCTCATGTTTTTCTACCAATTCTGAGAACTCGTAGCAAAACAGAGTAACTATACACTTTTTGTAAAGTAATCATATGTAAATAAGAGGTAGCCTTGTGGATAATGTGCTGGACTATGGACCAGAATGTTCAGTGTTCAAACCCAACCTCTGCCAAGCTGCCACTGTTGTCATTGAGCTAGGCCCTTAACCCACAGTTGCTTGGGGTTGTAAGATTTATGAATTAAAAATTCAAATTTATTTATATAGTGCTTTTTACAACTGAGCATTGTCTCAAAGCAGCTTATGTTATATTATGTTTTATTATCTTGTTATATTGCCTGAATGTAATTACTTTTTTTCTCCCTGTTTGCAGTGTTTCCGTGCAGATTTGAGCCGCATATTTATGGCGTTTGTGAGTGGAGACTTCTGCCATGCACAGCACCTCACCTTTGTGAACAAGTGAATCATCAGCCTCTCGCGGGACTACGCTACCCAGAAACCCCCCTGAATACTAGCGCGCTAGGCCTGGTTTGTCTCTCCCAAATCCCCCTGGGATTACGCGTAGTCCTCAGCCTCAAAACAATCGAGTACTCTCTCCGTCCCTCACTGCTTTCTGTCTCTACAGTCAATCTGAAACACCTCTCCTGAATGGGGTAATCTAGAGTCATCTAATTGGATGACTGAAAGCTCGTGTGTCCCTGTTATTTTTTATTTTTTTTTAACTCATCCTTTTTTTTGTATGTCCTTTGAGCGGTATGGACTAAACCATCTTCCATTTTTATTTATTTTTAATATTTACCACTGTCTGTAGTTCAGTGCCCTCCATCTCACACCACCAGTCATTTATTTTTATTTATATTCTTTTATTAGAAGTCCTTGCTGAATCTGAGCCAAAGTATTTTTTAAGGAACAAGAATCATACGTTTTTTACTGTTTTAAAGCCGTCTTGCCAACATGCACCGCCCTGGCGCAGTCGAACTTTCCTACGAGTGCATGAGGTTTCTCATCACGCACAACCCAACCAACTCTACCCTTAAGAAGTTCACCGAAGTAAGTGTGTTAGTTTCTCTCATTTGAACTCTTAGGTTAGTGTAGCACTTACATTACATTTACATTGTAATGTTCATGTAATCTGTCTAACGTGCGCTCTCCTTACTTGTCCCTCCAGGAGCTTCAGAAATGTAAGGTAAACACACTTGTGCGTGTGTGTGAGGCCACTTATGACAAGGCGCCAGTGGAGAAGGAAGGTATTCAAGTTCTGGTAAGTGATATTTAGCTCTCTCATAGAAATCCTTTAAAATAATTTCAAAAACACGCCTTAACATTTCACATATTCACAAAGTCATATTGCCAGGGAGGCTAAACTCCTGTACATGAACCCGAGCTCGATGCAATCAGCATGCATGTGACTGTGAGTTAACAATGTGTGAACAAACAGCTTCAGGACACCAAATACTGACACAACCACCCTCACAGCCTTTATCATAAGGGTTAGTCCTAAATTGCATGGACGTGGTTAGGTTTTAAAAATACTAATTACTTGTATAAAAGATGGTGTTTTTCATGCTGTGTTGGAAATCAGATGCTGCTAAAGATTTCTTAGTTACTAACTTCACCAGCTGCGAACTAACCACCATGCAGAATGTAAAGAATATGACAAACTTGAGGAACCAGCTGTCCACAACAGGCCTGTGTATCAGCATAAATACACACTCAGCAAACCTTAGTTAAAACATTCTGAGAAACAGTGCCTTACAACAAGAAAAGCACCAATGGCAAGACAACAAATACAATCACAAATTGCATTGTAAAAGACGCGGTTAAGAGAGAGATGGGTTTAAACAACTCTTGAATACCTTTGACCCAATATTGTCTAATTATTGTTACTGTTACCCAGAAAAAGTCAAGATATTGTTTTATTTCAATATTGCACAGCCCCATTTACAATCAAAGACTAAGATTATTTTTCGATTTTTTTTTATCGAAGTAGTTCCTCTTTCAATTGTCTTTTTTAATGTACTTCCTCCATTTGATTACAGTCACACACTCTGTGACTGTGTGTCCACAGAGTGCACTTCTGAAGCATCACACTGTGCTTATCACCTTCTCTGCAAATGTTCATTTTAGAACACATCGCTGTTTAGTCTCTGGTCTAATGACTCTCCTTCCACACTTGTTGTAGCATTCACTCCTTGTTTGCATTTCTACCCATAACTACAATACTGATCATAGTTAACACCACCAAGGCTCTGACCAATCAACGCATGGGCTCCTCAAGACGTCTGACCGTGTCCTGATATCTGGTACCAAGAAGTTGGTAGAAGATCCTGTAAATTGTGATGTGCACCCTCCTTGGATTGGATTTATTTGTCCAGTTACAGACACAGTTTGGTGTCCTATAAAATCGTTGCTAGACTTGATTTTCAACCCTCTTTAATCTTAAGTCTTGACCCTTTGCTTATGAAAGTAGTGATGGGAACATTTTTGACAACCAATAGGTGCATGCCCCTCTCTCCCTTTCTCTCTCTCTCTCTCTCTCTCTCTCTCGCTCTCTCTCACGTTTTCCCAAATTATGTGTGTATCTGGATGGCACAGGTGAAGGTGATTTTTACAGTTCAGTAGAACTAGACCTACAGGTATCTGTCCAATTAATGGAAACACATCAGCTTACTTTCCTTTATTTATCATAAAATAATTAGAAATATATTTGAGCTATTTACTGTTTTGTATCATTATTAAAGTTCTATGCAAATTTCCTGTGTTTCAAAGTGTAAATAAAATGATAAATCTGTAACATTTAAACATTGAAATAAAATAATGCGGGTGTTTCCATTGTTTGATCTTAAGATACCATTACAGTACTGTTAATGTACACTGCTGTTTTTTCATTTACTGATTAGTTATTTTTATGTTTGAAATAATCTCAAAAGGAAACTAGTGCTCTTGCAAAATTAATCATCCAAGATCCCCAGCCTTTGCACAAGCAAAGTCTTTTTTAGAATCTTCTAGTTTGTTGGTGCAATTGTTCTTCGTACCTTTCGTTTTATCCCTTTAATTAATGCCTTTGGCTTTTGCCAAAAAGGCCACCATTTCACCGTTTCTAAATCCCTTATTCTGTCTGAAGACTCCAGCTAGGGTGCAGTCCTTTTCATAAGTAGGTGTCGGTATGTTTCTGTCCAGTACACAGGTCTGTACAAGAACGAGTGTAGACCAATTTAGGAATGCTTAGAATGTAGTAACACACATTAGCTTTAGTGAGGCCTTGAGGGGAGTTTCTGTGCAGATGGAGAATAATAAGACTTAAAAAATAACTGTCACTTGCCGAGTACAGCCAAACTAATGTTCCTGTTTTTGAAAGCGTTTGATATAGGCAGGCTATTATAGGCATTTTCACACTTCTTATGTGGTGTGTATATATACATTTCACAGGCGAAGAAAACAAAATTGTTACTGTTACAATTACTTGGCTCTGTTAAATAACATAAACTAAATTTTTTTACTGAGTCTAAAATATTCCCCAAATGCCATGTTGATCACTGTCTTATATCTAATATCCAACCTGTTTTAGGCTTCAGGGGGTTGGGATCTTGCCCCTATTTTCTTGATTCCGCCTTTTAGTCATAGCCATTTTGGGGTGCACAGTGGTGTCCTAGTGACTGTGATACTGGACTGTGTACCACAAGGTCCAGGGTTCAAATCCACTGTTGAAGCGATGCCTTTAACCCATAATTGTTTAGATTGTAAATCAGTTGTAAAGTTGCTCTGAATAAGGGCATCTGCTAAATGCTGTAAATGTTTTCCCATGCTGTATTTCCAGTTCTTTTGACTGTCACAAAATCTGAAAGTATAACAGAACCACCACATGCTTAAAACTTGGCAAAAAAGGACCATGTACATTTTAGCCATTTTTTTTTTTACAAAGCCAGAGTGCTAAATATTTTTCATCAGACCTTGTCACCTAATTCCAGAATCACTCTGGCTTGTCTGGGTGGTGTTTTGCATATTCCAGATATTGACCTTTATGAAGAAATCACAAGTAAGGTTTTTTTTCTAATGAATCTAATTGCATGAACATCATGTTTTTGTACCAGCCAAACTGTCCTACAGGTCCTTGGCAGTGATGTGAAGGTTTTGCTTTGTATACTTCCCTTATATTTGGTCTCCATTCTTATTTTTGACGGTAAACGCACATTAATAGTCATAGAGTTTATGTTGTGCAATTGTCCTTAATTAAAAGTCCGTTAAGTTCACACTTGAACAACAGAAATTATTCACCCGGAAACCTTTGCATATGTTAAAATCTTTCTTGTTTAATTTATGCTAAGTTGAGCAAGTTACCAGTTACACAAGACTAAAATTTTTGTGCATCTAAATTTGTTGGGATTTAATAATAACAAGAACTGATAATGCCTTTTAAGAACTACGACCTAAACACAATGAACATAAAATAACAGACCTTTTTTCTCTGATCAGACAACATTAAAACCACTGGCCTAAATTCTGTGGGCCCCCCTTGTGCTTTTGCCAATGCTCTGACCTATCAAGGTATGGATTTGACACATTTTCTAGAAATGTCCTACTATATCTGGCCCCAAGATATTAACAGTAGTGCCGTAAAGTCCTACAAGTTTACAAAGTGGGGTCTCCTTCAGTTGGACTTGAGGTCTGGGAAATTTAAAGCTGGAGGAATTTGGTCCTTCAGCGCTCATGTTCCTCAAACCATTCCTAAACATTTTTTACAGTGTGTCAAGGAACTGTGACCTCGTGAATGAGGCCACTGCCATCCATCCATTCATTATCTTCCGCTTAATCCACACGGGATCGTGGACCAGCCCACCCTGCAACTATGGGCACAAGGTCAACAACCCTAGACGGGACGCCAGTCCATCATAGGGAACACACACACACACACTAAGGGCAACTTTTGGAGACACGCATGTCTTTAGACTGTTTAAGGAAATTATTTCAGAACACAAGATTGCTTATGTCAGATAAAAGGGAAGATATGCTAATTTCAAACAAAGGCTAACAAGTAAATGCTGAAAAATTAGGTATATATATATATATACACACACACACACACACACACACACACACACACACACAAGTAATGGAGGGAAACGAAGAGTCAGGGACTCACTAGCAAAATGACTAGCTTTATTTATTTGTTTGGATGGAGCATTGATATCTTGATATTTGCACTTTACAGCATTTAGCATCTTACAATACTTGCTGTTCTTATGGATTTATCATAGCATTTTTATATTCACACACTCCCACTTTTTTATATATATTTTTTTATTTTATCTGCCAGATCATTGATACATTGTAAAGCATAAGACCCTTCTGGTTTCTGCACCAAGGTTTTGTGAAACAGAATTTTAAACAGTTCATTTATTAATTTTTGTTCATGTATAAAATTGTTGTTTTTTTTGTTCTTTTTTTAAACCTTTAAGAGAAGACTGCAACCTGCACAATGAGTACACCTCTTATCTCCCTTTGGTTGGATCCAACAAAAATTCAGCCCTGATCATCACAGGGCTACTCCCCCTTTCCTAGAAATGCTGTTTGATAGTGATCCTGGAAAGATTGTCTAGGAATTAGAGTGAAAGGAATGTGCTCCAAGTGAATGAAACAGGAAATCCAGGTTTTAAATAGGTTAAAAAGAATATGTGTAGAATATGATTCCAGGATTAAGTTGTCTGCTTAGTTGAAAATTAAAACCATTTTCTGAGTGTTCTGAGTTTCCACTTACTTATATTCTAGAAGTGTGTGTAATCTTGAGCAGTTTTGATCATTGGTATCAATTGGTATTGGGAGAGCGAGTGTGTCCGAGCTCTGATGTGCAAGAATTAGTATGCACCGAGATGGGATGAAAGGCAGGCAGGTAATAGAGAGAGAGAGGGGCAGAGCGAGCGAGAGAGGCAGGCAAAAACAGAGAGAGACACAGACAGATAGGAAACCCCCATTTTTGCTGGCAGTGAGCCTGAGAAGAGTATTGAGGTCAGTGGGAGTGTTGCTGCTTTGACTACTAGAGTCAGCAGGCTGCCAGACAACTTCTTTCTTCTCACTTTTTTTTTGGTTGTTGTGGTAATCGATCGATCGATGTGGTAGTCTACTAAGCCATGTTTCTACAATTAATTTACTAGATCACATTACACTCTCAAACTGGAATTAGATTTTTTACTTTGTGTCAGAGAACTCGATACCTCCTCCTATTTTTTTCTTTCCATTCTTTTTGTCCTCAACTGCAGCTTTCTGCAATCTCCCTTTTCACTTCTACCCTTACTGTCCCTCCTCATTGAGCTCTTTTTTTTCCAGGCTTATCAGTAAATCTTCATAGACTATCTTCTCTTACTTTGTTTCAATGTGGTTCTCATGCGTTTTCTCAGTTGGCTTACAACTTTTGTGCTGGCGGGAGGTTGGCAGATCTGTGTTGTGAAGTGGCCAAGACTAGTTTATGAGAACTAAATGTTCTCCTGCAAAGCTTTTTATCTCTATGCTTACCATTGCACACAC
>JAUZSU010133722.1:0-16351 GCA_034780255.1 Parotocinclus maculicauda
GTCAGGTAAATAAAGATGTTTGTTAAAAGATATTGGTATTTCAAACATTTATAATATTCCATAATTGGTTAATAAAAAAAATTCATTTTGTGTAAGTGTATATAATGACTTTAATAATTTAAGGAAAGTGAAGAAAAAGTATTCACATTTTACACCCTTTATATTTTAGTCGATTGAATTGACTGTAGATTTAGTCGACTGTATTCTTATGATAATTACATAAAAATATTTCAGATAACTAAATTATGACTATTTTAGTCACAAGACTAAGACTAAAACTAAATAAAAATTTGCTGTCAAAATTAACACTGCATAGTGGTCATTTGAAGAGCGCTACCAACAAAGAAACCTCTGTGAAAAGTCTATGTCACAGTCTTTGTGAAAAGCACGCAACATGTCCTGACTTTTAACTTGCCCTGTATAATGATATAAGGTGTCCTCTTATATACATATATGTATATATTACGTATATGTACACACACACACACACACGTGTTCGTGCTAATCCTGTATAAATCTTTACCAATATAACAGTAAAGGGGATGACTAAAGTAAATGAAACAGATGGACTACAGTATATAACTGTAGCACTATAAAGGCTGTATCCCACAGAGATAACTCAGACTTCCTATATCTGACAAATGATAGTTATATTTTTTTATTTATTTCTAACATTTGGGCTACTATTGGGCATTATTTACTTAAAAAGCAACATACATATTCTGGGCAAAAAAAGCAACCCAATTAATTGAAAACTAAATTCTCTAACTGTATGCTACCCTATAAAATCAACCTTTGGAGTCTGATATTTTTTCAGGAGGCATAGAAACAGTGTGATGTAACCACACAAATCTTGATAAGGTACACAACAGGAGTGTGTCATTACTTAAATTAGCAGTTACATAAATTTAGATACAACACTTCACAAAGAGAAGATTATACAACCTCATCAGCAGCACTGCGGGGCAAAAACCTGAAGCACTGACAAGGCCCGCCGTACATTTAATTTACTGCAATTCCTGAAAACACAGTGGCTAAAAGATTACTGATTTATAATCCTCTACATTCAATTTGCTATAATCAAAGGAATAAAAAACAGCTTAGACCCCTGTAAAGCAGAGTGGATAAGGATGAAAAATAAGAAATGAAAAACATACAGGAGAAAACAAATCTACATAGCAGATTATTTTACCATACCCAGAAAATAACTCACCATTTATGCGAGAAAATAGTATTTTATTCATTTATTTCTTTTGAACAGCTGGGCTATTATTGGGTAGTGTTTACCAAGAAAGCAAGATAAGTACTATGGGGAAAAAAGCCCTCTGAAAAAAATGTTTTTTACCAGTGACATAAAAAACATGAACATATTCTGTAAGTCCATAAAGCAGTACATTACTGAAGGTCTTGTCCACAGTGATCTCAGCCAGTGTGCTGCCTCTGCAAAATAAACAAAACAAACAAGCATTACATGCTGTGCTTTAATAGGATGCCAACTTGCTTTGATTATTTACAGAAGTCATGCCGACGATACATTCAACATGCCATTAGCAAAACCAATGAGCAAAGCCAAAGAGTAGATTATCTTGCCTATCATCCCCTTCCCTGATCAACCATGTGCTAAGTCAGCCATTTGTAAGAACAAAGACGAACATAGTTAGCAATGTAATTTTAGCGCTTTAGTATTTTTGATATGTTCTAGATACTAGGGGTTGCTTAGACCAGTCGACTACAACATCCACTAGTTGCCATGGGATGTTGTAGTGAAAATAAGATAAAATAGTATCAAGGATGCAGGAAGACAGCAAAGAAAGCATCTCTTCTTAAAAACACTGTTTTAATCAGACTTGATCAGGTTTGGGTATACATCAGGAAATATGAGTGTAATTCTACAGTAATCTGCACTGCAGTGCTTAATGTGTAAAACATTGCATAAGGAAACACAGAGCATTTTGTCCAGAAAGTGGGCATTGAGTAAAAAAGCTTGTATAAACACAGCAGTGCAACACATAATTCAGTAATCAAATTAGAATATCCACATGTATATTAATGAAAAAGACTTGCATTGTCTTAACTATTAGTTTAGTTTAGTTTTTTGTCGGTTTTCTAAGCCTCACCGTCCAAAAACTCGATGATCTGAGTACGTTACCATTAAATAGAATGAGCTGCTTAAATGTTTGGAAAAGAGGTTTCAAACAAGTAACGTTGAATTAAAATTTGTTTATTAATTATGAATCTTGTTTTATATATGAAAACTTAGAGGTTCGAGATTTGGAGATGGTTCCATGAGAGGTACAGGTGTAATACCTGATCTTGTTCTGGCAGGATCTGGCTCAAATTGAGCACTGCACTATTTTGCACATTTATTTATTGTCATCTTTAGTGTAGCCTATGGAAGCTCTGAAGCTGGATCTTTAATTCAGAGATTACGTATGTTATTCTTGTTATTTCATATAAGATTTGATATAATTTTTGACATTGTCAATCAGCATTTAGCTGCACCAATTTAAAAAATGACCTTTTTTTTTTCTTGGAAAACACGACTAGCTGACCAGTCTTTTTTAATAACTAGTCATGCAACCCCTACTAGATACTATAGTCATATGAGGCAGATCTCATTTTGCAGTGGACAGATGCTCCATTTTAAAAAACTACCCACAAATAGCAAACAAACATTCCCATATTAAATGTAATACATTCCATAAAGGTAGACGTGAAGTGTTGCCAATTAAAATTTCACTTGAGCAGCTGAAATTAGGACTCAGCAATAATACTGATTATTATAAAAAAATGGAATGAGTTAAGGCTGCAACACTTCATTATAAAATTTGAATATGATTTAGGCCAACTGTAAATTAATTTATAGGTATTTTAATCGATAAAGTTGACTTGACTGTATTTAACTCCTTGGTTTATGATGCATTTAACTTATGATGGATTTGTCTAAATGTAACCCTATTGTATATCAGAAAGCACATGTGCAATACAAATCCATTCATTTATATTATGCCTTACACAATGTGGATTTTATTGGGGTCTGGAACAGTTTAATTCAATTTAGTTGTGTTGTTTTCAGTACTCAACAAGTCTTCTGGAATGAATGATTAATCATTACTGTACCACTTTACTGTAATTAGCCTACAGTATATAGCAAGTGTGTCTTCACTTACTACCCGTACACATATTAAAACCCATACTCTTTGCCATTTGAATTTCATATAGCTCAAGAGATTCTAATGATAAACGTTGCTGTAATCTATGTTACTTAGGCAAAATTAAATAACAATAAACACAGGCATTTATACTGTATAGGGGTTATGAATGGATTGACATTTGTTTATTTAACAGCACATAGGCCTTTTTAATGACACATATCCATTGATTTCTTAAAAGTCTCAACGGGTTTTCCAATAGATTAATTGATTATGCAAGTCTCCATAGGTTACTAGTCACATTTTGTCTAGCCATTATCTTTTCTAGCTAATATACAGAACCCTATGATGCTGGTTACTGTGTAAGTTTTGATGCGAAATGTCTCACACACAGCGTTATTTCTCTTGCTAAAATGAGACATGAAATAAAGAAATGAGCATGCACATGCAAACACACATACTGTTTACTTTATATGCTGACATCAGGTTCTGCCTATGTGATCGTTTTCCAGTTTTGATCACTGATGTTGCTACTGCCATTATGATACACATTTATCATTTTACACTTCTGGCCCATTTGGCTCAGCAGAGATTAGGGCATAAGTCTTTAAAAGTGGTTTTGACTTGTAGAGGATGGATATGAGAAGTAAATATAGTCTGTACAGTTTGCACAGTTCCTGGGAGGGGGATTTAGAAGCAGCTTTGCCTCCTATAGAAAATAAAATAGTGAATCTGATAAAAAAAAAATGAAACACCTGAATATATATGGGTTATTAGACAGTTGGGAGGTAACAAAGTGGCTGCCAAGTGGTAAATGTTTTAAATCCCATGCATTTTTATGGACTTTCCAGCTATTATTTAAGCTAATGACTGAACCAGTGGCCAGCATAATTAGTTCAGTTCAATTTTAAACCAGGTGGTCTGTAAACAGAACTGCAGTCCCTGTGCTTGGTTTGGCCAGTGAAATTGATGTACATTCTTGGCCACACCTGTTTTCATGGGATGGAGTGCCATGCTCATTAGAGTGTTTTACTAGGATGATTAAAAACTTAAATCAGCTGTAATTAATTAACTCTACATGGCCAAACAAATTTTGATGCTGTTGCTTCCTCAAACAAATTTTATATTATGCTAGAAAATGTCAAGCTGAACCTATAAATAATTTTAGGCATAAAGCATTCGAAATAGGATCAGTGTATTCCACATAAATACATGGTATGCATGGGAAATAAAAATAATAATAAAAATAATAGGCTATCCCAAAACTTTAAGGTGATTTTCAATCCAGAAAATGCAGCCGGAAGTGTTCAGGAAATTAGTCTTAAAATGAAGCATGGTGGTGCAGTAGATAGCACTGTTGCCTCACAGCTTGAAATCCCCGGCTCGATCTTGACCCTGGGCTTTACCTGTGTAGAGTTGGCATGTTCTCCAAGTGTCTGTGTTCTCCAGGTACTCTGGTTCCTAGAGTATGTTGGTATAGATGAGTGTCTGATAATTAAAAAAAACCTCCCCTAAATAAATATAGTCAGAACATGAAATATAATTAAAGTTTTACGATGGCTTTACATTTGGAGTCCGCTAATAAACATAAAAACACATTCAACAGAACCATACTATGTAATTTGAATGTCAAATCTACAGTTCTGGCTTATATACTGTAAGTATATGTTTTTCTCTGCCCTATTTCAGTGTTTTAAGTTTTAGAATAGATACAAAGTGATTCTTACCTTATCTTTTCTAAAACTTGAAAGATTTTCCAAAACAGTACTTTACAGTATGGTACTAAATGTTTTAATGTGTTTTAAATTATATTGGTGCTTAAAAAAATTTGCAAAGTATCTAAAATACTATATGGAAAATGGTCATGTCTGCTGAACGTCTATTTTGTTTAATGTCCTATTTCACAAAATATAATGTGGCCAATAAAGTTTGCATATCTGTATAATGTAATAATAATACATTGTGAAGATGGTTCTGTGATTTTACTAGTGTCTCTTAGAAGTTTTTTGTTTGTTTTTATGTTTTTTTACTGTAGACTTGATGGATTACAATTAAAAAATATATTTTTCATATACAGCTTTTCAGGAGACAATAAAATCATCCATATTTTATGACAGTGTTTGTTTGTCTGCTCTTTTGTTCTCTAGAGTGACATTGCTGTTCCGCCAATGCCAGTCTGGCTTCATTATCAATGTTGAGTGGATTTTTTATTGGTTTTTGTGGGATTTGTGGTATTCTTTTTTTTAAAGCAGCATTTTGAGCCAACACACTTCCAGTAAAGCAAAGCAAACTCCACCAATTCCACTTTGCCAGAAAG
This sequence comes from Parotocinclus maculicauda, assembly GCA_034780255.1. NCBI lineage: Eukaryota > Metazoa > Chordata > Actinopteri > Siluriformes > Loricariidae > Parotocinclus > Parotocinclus maculicauda. Next base: position 5,470 of record JAUZSU010133722.1, read on the forward strand.
ATGGTTGTTGTGATTCAGAGAAGAAAATCATGCATCCTCAATTTAGATTTTCTGTTTGGCATTAACATTGTTTTATTTCTAATGTCTTCAATGGGTTGTTATGTTATCACTAGTACAACATATCAAAAAAAGCCAGTTTGGGGCTGGTGTTTACCAAAACTATCCAGCAGTAAAAATAGAATGAAATCCTTGCTAGAGACAAGGTCCTGCCAATTGAACCAAGTGACTGTCTGGTATCTTCGCTCTGTCTCTCCTGCTCTGCCTCATACTGATCTACTCTGTAGTCAGAGTGACTTCTTGTCTGCCTGCTGACTGATTGCTGTAAAATTAAAGTGTTCTGATAACCCAGTGGCTTCCTATCAATCTGCAGCATATTTATCATGAATTGGTCTAGGACTCTTTATTCTGCCTCTAATGTATCTCATTTTCCAGATAACATTTTACGTGTTGACTGGCATTTTTTCATTTTTTTAATTTCTCCCACATGAACTCTACAAGTTCACAATATCAAAACACCCATCACAACACTTCAACCTGTGTGGGTAATAGTCTTTTTTTCCATCACAACCTCTCTTTGTTGCATGACTTTTGAAATGCCTGTACTCATGAGTAAATGACAGTCATTTGTTGCAGACATTGGGCAAAGATAGCCTGATAGGAACCGAAAAAGAAGTTGGAATGGTTTTATTCATGGCATATCTTTTAATATACGGAGGTCCTGAACCCTGGTTTAGATTTTCATAATAATCTCTGTACTTGTGCTCCAGTTAGCTTTCCTTCACCCTGACCTGTCTCCCTGTCCCAGATGCTGAAAAACACCCCCAGAGAATGATGCTGCCACCACCATGCTTCACTGTAGGAATGGTATTTAACATTTTTAATATATCTAACTATGATATCATACACTCTTGCATTTACACACACAGGACAAAATCAACCAGTGCTTAAAAAAAATAATACAGCATTATGTTAATCAAGGAATAACTAGCCTACTGCCGCGATTTCTGTGACAATTGCATTAGATGGTTTTGTAAAAGCTCATAAAAACTATAGCTTTTAAACCATATCAAGAAGGTACAAAACTGTTCCAACACTGTCATTATACCCATTTCCCTCCAAGGGGCTTAAAAAGGGCTGCTGTTCAAGTCATCATTGGCATGCTTTTCTCTCTGAGGTGTCTCTGGCCACCTAAACCCAACTCCTCCTCATCCTGGCAGTTGAGGTGGATAAGATAACACATAATTATCTGATTTGGGAGTCCCTGAGTGAAACCATGTCTTATCACAAACCACCATATCCTTGCTATTCCTCCGGCAATGATCCATCCAACTGACATATTATTTATATAATATGAAATAGAAGAATGACCCAAAGCAGCATTACTGAACACATGATGATGATACTAAGAGTGAAAACAGTAGAGGTCATTGAATTTGTCACCATGCTTGGATTATTTGTATTGTCTCAAAGATGTTGATATGTGAGTCTGTGAAGCACTTACCCTGGGTATTTGCATATCTGCGTTTCATCACCGCTGCCAAATTGTCAGACCACTGCTGTGGCAGTGGTATGCAGAACCTGGCCCCATTTGTTAGAGCCATGAGGAAGTCTGAGGACTTTCAAACACACCTAATCCCAGTGCAAGCTGCCGTGTGTCACTGTTTGACAACTGAAATAGATGCCTGGCTGAAGTATTTTTCTCCCACATCCGTCTCCTCCATCTTCAAACACATGGAGGCATATCGGGTGCACAGTGAATGAGAGATAGATAGTGTGTGTGTGTGCGTGTGTGCGTGCGTGTGTGTGTGCATGTGTGTGACATACAGAGAGAGAGAGAGAGAGAGAGAGAGAGAGAGAGAGAGAGAGAAAAGCCTAAAGCCATGCTCTGTCATCATCGGTAAGGGTGACAGCACAATAGGAGCTGGCTTCCTCTGACTCAGAGAGCAAGACACAGACAAGCCTAAAAACCTCAAAGATTGCTTGTGCAACATCCTGTCAACATCAATTGACCAGTGGGGTGGCTGACATGAACTGGCATGAGTTTACACTATCCAGACATTACTGTAATTAGACCCCCAAAATGCTGATTATGATGACGATGATAATAATAATAAAGATATTTCACATTAGTGAAGTGTTTATTAACTTTCAGTATATGTTTTAGTAGTTGTTGCAGTTGTTCTAAAATATTACGGGTGATAAAATAGGCTGTCATTCGTGTATAATTATTAGAAATATAATTCTGCATATTTTATATTACCTTCAAAGGCCATAAATCTGATATTGCTGATGTTGCTGTTTGTGAAGACGTGCTTGAACACAATGCCTTAAAAGCACATTCACAACTGGCAGTGATTACAACCTTCAGTTTTCTTGATTTTGATGCCACAAGGTTTGCATATCTGGATTTGGGGATTTTCACAGCTATGTGAGGTTGGATTGAGGCCATTGGTGGACAGCCATTTTCAGGTCCTCTAGATTTTCAATTGGGTTCAAGTAAAACCTTGACTGGGACACTTAATGGCATTTACAGAGTTGTCCATAAACCACTCCTACATTATGGTGGCTGTGTGCTTATGTCTTGTTGGAAAGTGAACCATCGGCCCAGCCTGAGATCCTTAGCACTGTATATCGGGTTTCCATGAATAATATATCAGTGTTCCCTCAATCATTGCCAAGAGAGTGCCACTGCCATGCTTCACTGTAGGAATGGTATTGGGCTGATGATGAGCAGTGCCTGGTTTCCTTCAGACATAATGCTTAGAATTAAAGGGCAAATCTTGAACTTATTTTTGACTTGCTTTTTCTTTCTAAAGCATGTATAGTTAACTGGATTTAACCCCAAGGTGGACACCTATCAAAGTGTAGAAACATCTCAAAAATGATCAAGAGAAATGGGAGGTCCCCATAAGCACATACCACATATGGTCGATAGGGCTGATGTCTGAGGAATTTGTAGGCCAACTGACAAGGTATCAAGGTACATTATTTTGCTGAAAGATGCCACTGCTATTACAGAATACCATTGCTATGAAGAGGTATACAAGACCTGCAGCAATGTTTAGATCGGTGGTATGTGTCAAAGTAAACAACCACATGAATGCTAGGACCCAAGGTTTTTCAGCAGAATACTGCCCAGAGCATCAGGGCTTTTAGTGTTATGGCTAATCAGTGCATAAAATCCATTCTGTTGCCGGTTTTCTCTTGACTTACCATTCAAATTCCTAGCAGCATTTCTGACTCTGCGTCTCAAGATACACATATCACTTTTAGTTAAGTCTGAATCCATACCTACGTACCAAGTTGCGATTATTACAACTATTCTTCTAGTTTTGGACATATTGGCCAAAAAGAAATAAATTGAGCATATGTAAGGGCTAAAATGTTTTGGCTTTTTTCCCCTGAAGGTCAGAAGAGGTGCACAGGTAGAACCGTAATTTCTGATTTATATTTCACAGAACATGCTGACGAATGGCCAGTTCAAATGAGCACCAGCTGTGCTGCAGCCTATTTAGGTATAACAATGTTTAAAGGTTAGATAGGTTTTGAAGGAATTTGAAAAAATATATATTAAACACAAACTTGAAAAATAGCTTTAAAGTTTTAAGGGATAGGAAAACACCAAGTTTGAGATGACAATGAAAGCTAAAAATAGAAAGTGGAACCTAGAAAACAATAATAATTAAAGTGTAAAAATAGGCAAGTGATACTGTATCTCACAAAAGTGAGTATACCTCTCACATCTTTGTAACTATTTAATTATATATTTTAATGGGGCAACACAACATTTAATTGAAGACACTTTGATATAATGTAAAGTAGTCAGTCTGCAGCTTGTATAAAAGTGTACATTTGCTGTGCCCTCAAAATAACTTAAAACACAGCCATTAATGTCTAAACCACTGGGAACAAAAGTGAGTAGACCTCTAAGTGAAAATGGCCAAATTGTGCCCAAAGTATCAATATTTTGTGTGGCCAAAATTATTTTCATTAAAATTATATTTAAATTTTAATTATTGACTTCACTAGGGCTGTTGCTAGAGCAGGATGTTAGAGACCTTGCACTCCTCCACAGATGCTCAATAGAGTTTAGGTATGGAGATAAGTTTTGCCAGTCCAGTACTTTTATCCTCAGTTTCATTAGTAAGGCAGAGGTCATCTTGGAAGTGTGTTTGGGGTTGTTATCATGTTGGAATACTGCCCTGCGTTCCAATTTCTAAAGGGAGGGGATCATGCTCTGCTTCAGTTTGTCACACTGGCATTGATGGTTCCCTCAGTGAACTGTAGATTCCCATAGCAGGCAGCACTCATGCAGCCCCAAACCATGACATATTCCCACTACCATTGACATGCAGACTGTATGGCCTGTGGTGGCCTAGTGGGTAAGACACTGGACTATGGAAAGCTGCCAAGCTGCCACTGTTAGGTCCTTGAGCAATGCTCTTAACCGGAATTGCTTGTATTGTAAGATTGTGTCAATTGTAAGTCGCTATGGATAAGGGCGTCTGCTAAATAACATAAATGTAGACAAGATACTATGTCCTTTGTCTAGTGTGTGGCGTATGATCTAAGCACTGACAGGATGACCCCACCCCTTTAACCTCTTCAGCAATACTGGCAGCACTCATATGTTTGTTTTCAAAAGCCAATCTCTGAATATGATGCTGAGCACATGCACTTCTTTGAATGGCGAGGCCTGTTCTGAGTGGAACCTGTCCTGTTGTATAGTCTTTGCTACCTTCCTTCATTCAGGATGCTGGCAACATGTGGCGTGAGTAAGCCAAGCCGGCTTCCATTCAGGACGAGCAGCCGGCTGGAGTGAGGCTAGTTGAGTACTGACGACAGAGGAGCGTGAGCTCAGGCGTGCGAGGAGCGCACGAGTACGGGACAGGAGACCCACAAAGTGGCCCTAAAAATACTAAATATATTGGGGGTTCCCCCACGCATCCATCGGCACTGAAGGCCCCCGGAACATTACCACTATCCCTAAAGGTGCGCGCTAGGGCGCAAACGCGCCGGTGGTCGGGTGCGCGTACTGAATGGAGATCGAATGACGATGACAATGACCTGGAATCAGGTCGCAAATTGGATACTGGATATAAGCCGCCTCACCGATAGCTCTGTAATGGCGACCGGCAAGGACAACCAAACACTCCGGGGAAAGGTAGGAACCCTAACAGTTATGTGTCATGTGTTGTCCCATGAGACTACAGTTTATTATAATTACAAAAATGTGAGGGGTGTACTCACTTTTGTGAGATACTGTACCTTAAATCTGTGAAGAGAGAGTAATACTTATATATATATACTTATATATATATACATATAAATATATTTATTTTATTTGGGAAGGGTAAAATTCCAAACTTTTCCTCTTATCAGGTACAGTATTGACCACTTATACACAGCATCATCCCTAGACAATCCATACACTTACACACTCAATATACCCATAACAAACACACTGACAGCACTTTAAAACCATTAATTAACATAACACGCATGTCTTTGGAATGGGGAATGAAACCAGAGCACCTAGAGTAAACCCATGCATGCAACCTTTACACATATAGAGTCCAAGGTCGGGATCAAACCAGGAGCTGTGAGGTGACTGCGCTAACTGCTGTGCCACCTGGCACCTCTTAAATCATCATCTTATCACCCTTCACAGCATATGAGAATGTAATGAGTTTTAGGAACACCTCTGGAATACACCTAGACATGTTAAGCACAACATTAAACACAGCACAATGTTAAACACCTGCCTTCTATTATACATCTGAAAAAGAACAGGTACCGGAAAATTGTTTTACTACGTAAAGTATGCCATGTCAATTCATAGTTATTGCTGATGGTGACTCCCAAGAATGTTCTCCCCTCTGTCAAATTTGATTCAGTCTAGCATGTGACTTTCTTTATGATTCTTACAATTAGCTATACAAAGCTGCTGACAAGCAGTAGCTGTGTTTGCATATTCAGTTTTATAATTCATTAAAATTAGACTTATTGCTTGATTGTAACACAGTCAAGGCTAAATGTTTTGAAAATGAAAAACATTTTTGTTACGGTACGGACAGAGGACCCAAGGATGCGGGGACGGGGATAACAAAGGAGGTAGAGCAAAAGGCTCTCCAAGATATAGAAATAAACAGGACACTTCGGGGCACGTCTCAACTCAGGCGATGTACTGTGCCTCCGAAGTGCTGGGGGGCGAGCGTGAGACTTTTGGAGCACTGAGAGTGCAGGAGAAGGGGAGAAGGGCAGCTTCGGGGTGCGTTCCAAATCGGGAGACGCAGTGTGCCTCCGAAACGCCAGAGGGCGAGCGTGAACTCAAAAGCGCGACGAGCGCGAGTAAGAGCCGCTTCGGGTGCGTCCCAAATCGATAGACGCAGCCGAGCAGAATTAACCATGGGGAATACGCGAACGGAGGCTAAGCCTCGGTAAAACCCTGATAATAATTCCCTAAGAACTAAATAACCTCATGGGTTCCCCCCTTACCCATCCGTCGGCGTTAAATGCCCCGGGATGTCACAGTCTAGCCGTAATGGCGGATTAGCGCGACCGTTATGAAGCGTCAGTACGAGCGTGAACGTGAACGATACGTGACGACGTGGCACTGAGGCGCACTGGAGCTCGTGTATAAATAGCAAGAGCTCCAGGTGATCCTAATAACGTCATCAATCACAATAAGGAATATAATCCCGCCTCAGAGATCGCTCCGTAACGTTAAACCGGGACGACGGCGGGACGGATGAGGAGCCGCGGTGAGTCTCCTAACAGTACCCCCCCCAGGGACCGCTCCTGAGGGACCAAGGCAGGCGGCCCGGTTCTCCCGGAATTCCCGTATCAGGGTGGGATCCAGGATGTGGTGGGCGGGAACCCATTAGCGCTTCTCAGTGCCATAGCCCTCCCAGTCCACTAGGTACTGGGTGCTACCCTGGACCTGCCTGCTATCCAGGAGGCGGCGGACAGTGTAGGCCGGAGCCCCTTGGATAATCCGTGGGGCCGGTGTGGGGTTGCCGCAGGCAAAGGGTCGTAGCCGTGAGACATGGAAGGTCGGGTGTACCTTCATGCTGGCTGGGAGATCCAGCTTGTATGACACCGGGTTGATACGTCTAACCACCTTGAATGGGCCCACGAACTTGGGTGCCAGTTTGTGCGGAGTGCCCCTGACCGGCAAGTCCTTGGTGGAAAGGAGGACTCGTTGACCCGGGCAGAAGGTGGGAGTGGACCGTCGCCTGCGGTCTGCCTGTAGTTTGGCTGCCCTCTGGGAGGCTTTGAGAAGCTGAGTGACCCTCTGCCAGGTCGTGCACGTGATGTGACACTGAGGGAGCCTCAATGTCGGGTTCCTGTTCAGGGAATACGGGGGGGGGTTAGCCGAACTGGACCTCGAAGGGGGATTTGCCGTGGGCCGAATGTTGCAGTGTGTTGTGCGCGAATTCCGCTCACAGCAATTTATCTGCCCAAGAAGCGGGACTGCCGGCCGTGAGACACCTCAACATTTGCCCGAGGTCCTGAATGACCCGCTCAGCTTGTCCATTGGGCTCTGAGTGATGACCTGAGGTGAGGCTGGACGTTTCCCCATGGTTCGGCAGAAAGCCTGCCAGACCCGACTGGCGAACTGGGGGCCCAGGTCAGAGACTATATCCGTGGGAACCCCATGAAAACGGACCACGTGCTGGAGGATAGCTTGGGCCGTCTCCAGGGCTGAGGGAAGTTTAGCCATGGGGATGAACCGGGCAGCCTTGGAGAAACGGTCCACTATTACCAGCACTGCAGTACATCCTTTGGATCGGGGCAAGCCTGTGACGAAATCCATCGCCAAGTGTGACCATGGTCGGGAGGGAACAGGAAGGGGTTAAAGCAGGCCCTGGGGACACCCTCGTCCACTCTTGTTCGTGGCACAGACGCGGCACAAGCGGACAAACGTTAGGCAGTCGTTGGGCATTTTGGGCCACCAGAAGTGCCGCCTGATGATCTCTAGGGTCCGAGTGCCCCCAGAGTGAGCCACGAGTTGCGAGGAGTGCCCCCACTGCAGTACCTGGTCGCGCACGGATGATGGTACGAAGAGTCTGCCTTGGGGACCGCCTGACTGTCCTGACTATCCCCCAGGACAGGGAGGCCAAGATCTGACCAGCAGGCAGATGGGCTCTGGTTGGCTCTGGGCGTTGTCGTGCTCCCAACGACGTGAGAGGGCGTCAGCCTTCACATTCTTGGACCCCGGCCGATATGACAGAGTGAAGTGGAACCGACCAAAAAAAAGTGACTAGCGCGCCGGGCGTTCAGCCTTTTGGCTTGCTGGATGTACGCCAGGTTCTTGTGGTCGGTCCACACCACGAATGGGTGCCGGGATCCCTCCAGCCAATGCCGCCACTCCTCCAAAGCCAGCTTGATGGCCAACAGTTCTCTATCTCCCACCGGGTAGTTACTTTCGGCCAAAGTCAGCCGGTGGGAGAAGAAGGCGCATGGGTGCATACCCCTGTCCGGAGGGAGTCTCTGGGAGAGTATGGCTCCCACCCCTACCTCGGAGGCGTCCACCTTCACGACGAACGGCACTTCAGAGTCGGGTAGGCGTAGGATGGGAGTGCTGGCGAGGAGTTCTCTTAGCCGGTCAAAGAAAGCCTGGGCTTCGCCGGACCAACGGAAAGGGGCCTTTCCGGTCAGGTCTATGAGGGGCGCAGCTACGGAGCTAAAGCTCCGGATAAACTTTAGAAAAAAGTTAGCGAAGCCCAGGAACCTCTGCACCTGATGCTTCGAGGTAGGAACCGGCCAGGCCTTAACGGCTACGACCTTGGCAGGGTCCATACGCAGCGCCCCCAGAGAGACCACAAAACCCAAAAATGAGACGTCTGTCCTGTGGAAGGTGGACTTCTCCAGCTTCACAAAAAGTTGGTGTTGCAGTAGAAGCTGGAGAACCCGTCTCACGTGTTTAATGTGGCCCTCCGGGGTGGGGTTGAACACGAGTATGTCGTCCAAGTAGACATACGCGTATTGATTCAGTGCCTCGTGCCTCGTTCAAGTAGCGCTGGAAGACGGCCGGGGCATTCATCAGGCCAAAGGGCATAACCCGATACTCATAGTGCCCACTAGATGTAATAAAGGCCGTCTTCCATTCATCTCCCTTTCGGATTCGGATGAGGTTGTACGCGTTACGCAAGTCTAATTTGGTGCTGTGAAGGGACTCAAAGGCCGTGGCCATCAGGGGCAGGGGGTAGCGGTCCTTGATGGTAATAGCGTTGAGACCCCGATAATCAATGCAAGGGCGCAGGGTGCCATCTTTTTTGCCAACAAAAAAAAGCTGGCCCCGGCTGGAGAAGAGGAGGGGCGGATGAAGCCCTGTTTGAGGGCCTCCCCGATATATTCATCCATGGCCTTGCGTTCGGGACCCGAAAGGGAGAAGAGGTGCCCCCTGGGTGGAGTGGTGCCGGGCAGGAGGTTAATGGCGCAATCAAACGGGCGATGGGGAGGTAAGACCTGAGCCCTAGCACGACTGAAGACCTCCGCCAGGTCGTGGTAGTGCCGAGTAACTAGAGACAGGTCCTCTGGGGTCTCGCTAGGAGAACTGGGTGAAGGAGTGTGTCCCCGGAGCAGACACGATGAGTCACACTTGGGGGACCACCCGTAGATGGACCCCGAGGACCAATCGATGGTCGGATTATGGGCTTTAAGCCAGGAGTGGCCCAGGACCGCTTGCATCTGGGGGGCCTGGGTGATGAGGTACGCAACATGCACCTGGTGATTGCCCAGAGAAAGGAGAAGGGGGCGGGTCTGGTGGGTAATGGGGCCCCCTTGGAGCCACCGTCCGTCGACCCCACAGATGGTTATGGGGGTCGAAAGTTAAACCAGGGGGAGCCCTAGACGTCGAGCCAGCCCCCCGTCAAGGAAGTTGGAAGCGGAACCTGAGTCTACGCAGACTCTCATGCTCACCGACCTGTCCTGCCAGGCCAGAGACACCTCAAGGCAGAGGCCGTGTTCCAGGGTGACATGGGCGCGTGACACCGGGGCCCCTTCCCGGTGACACGCCTTTAGTTTGACGAGCGTCCCTGCTTACCGATCCTGGCGTAGCTCGTGCCACCTAACTGCATAGGCTCGGGAGAAGGAGATCACTCACGGACGAGACCGGGGCGATACCGGGGGGGTCGCGACCTCGGGAGGAGGGACGGTATTCGCACGTAGCAGCCCGTTGGCGGATACGGGTGTTGAGCCACGCCGCTAGCTTGTAGAAAGCAGCGAGGGAGGTGGGGGGGTCACGGAACGCGAGTTCGTCCTTAAGGACCTCGTTGAGGCCCCGCTGAAAGAGGACGGTGAGGGGCGCTTCCTCCCACCCTGCCTCGGCTGCCAGGGTGCGGAATTCGACAATGTAATCCGCCACCGGGCGGTCGCCCTGGGTAATTTCCACTAGGCAGGAGCCTGCCTGGCTTCGCCCAGAGGGGTGAAGAAAGGTTTCTTTGAGGGCGGTGGAAAAAGCCTCCTCAGTGGCACAACCGGTACCCTTTTGTTCCCAGACCTGGTGGCCCACTCCAGGGCCTTCCCCCAAAGCAGAGAGATCATATATGCCACTTTGGAACGCACCGAGGGGAAGCGTGAGGGCTGCAGCTCAAAAATGAGCCCGCACTGTAAGAGGAACCCCCGACACTTGCTGGGGTCACCATGGGAGGGGTACCGGCTACATTAGCTTGGGCCAGGCGTGCTGTCAGCCGTTGAATAGCTCATTGCGCCCAATAGCCTCGCCCTGAAGGCGGACCACCTCGGGAACGTCGCGAGACTTCGCTGGGACCATTGTTGGCCACGTCGTTCTGTTATGGTACGGACAGAGGACCCAAGGATGCGGGGACGGGGTTAACGCGACGTATGGGGCAAAACCGGGGATAACAAAAGAGGT
>JAUZSU010133732.1:0-16349 GCA_034780255.1 Parotocinclus maculicauda
CGACCACAACCTCCCAGGACTCGGACCCGCACCTGATCAAAGCCCACGGTGCCTCGAACCTAGGCTCGACCGGAACCAACGGCACCGATGCAACACACATCCGCAGTTCCTCCGGGAGCTGCATTTTCTAGTTGTAAATGTAGTTGTAGCAGTTCTGGAGAGTGAATCACCACCAGTGCTAACCTTTCACTTATTTTTTTCTGCAGTCCAGAAAAAATAAAACATAATAATAAAATAAAAGACAATGTTAACAATCATTGTATCAGAGTAGACGAGTCTACATTACTGGCACAAAATGTTGAATTGGATTGTTATCAAATTAGATTTGACATATCCCATTTTAATACAAGCTAATTTAAAAAGTAGCATGATGTTTGATTTAATTTGCCTTCATTGACAATGTATCTTGCCTAAAAAAAGGGAGTCTGCAACGTGACTATTGTTCATGCACACATCACCGATCGTGTACGATAAATATGTAAAACACTTACATTAAAGTACAATTGGGCAAAATCATAACCATCAAGCCTGTTTTATAGTAGAATTTAATATCTGTAATTTATTAACTGTTGTATTGAAAGTGAAAAAAGATTATCACGTGATGACAGCTTTTTCTCGCTGCATTTCCCAGCACTCATCCACCACGGGTCTCCTTAGGTCACGCACTGCTGACTTCCTCATCAGAATGCAGGAGAGTACTGCATAAACGACTTATTGTTGTCTAAGAAAATTAAGTTTGAGATTTTTTGCTGAATGTGTATTTATGTTTGTTATCGGACTCCTGTTGTAAAGTCAAAATATCATAAGTTACTGTATATTGGGGGATTACCTGTATTCCCCCTGTTTGACTCTCATGGGGATAGTGTGCAAGGAAAAAGTACAACTAGGTGATTATGGGCATGAACAAATTACCACTCAAGTTCAAATTTCCAAAACATCCTTTTGTACAGTAATGAATATATTCATTTGTCATATCATTTAATCACCTATGATAATTAGTTGCTGTTATGGAAATGATAATAAACAATGTATTAAAGGTGCACATAGCCATATTCCTCTAATGTGCCTTGCAACTGATACTGAATGACAAAGCTATACTGTCATCAGTAAGCAATAATAATAGGATTAATAGGATTGTTGTGTAAGGTCTGGATACAATTTAAAACATGGCCTCCCTAAACAAAGGCAAGACTGGTGAACATGAAAGTTTTAAAAAGCACAGAAGATCTTGAACTCGATCTCATTTTGATGTGGAATAAGAGAGATGGAGACGAAAAAGGAAGCAGATGAGGGGAGTTTTCCTTGCTGGCAGATGAACACAAATCACATTACTGATCACACCGACTCCCATTACTTCTCTCTTCTCACACTGCATGACATCAGAGAGGGAGATGGATGAATAAAGAAATCTAGAGAGACGGGTGAGGCTGCTCCTGTTGGGGTGCGTGTATACACAGTGAACGATTGTGTTGTGGGTTTTTATCATTTGTATTGTTTATTGTTACCATGGAGAGTTTAGGTTCTTTTGTGCATCTTGTATGTGTGTATCGTGTGTGAGTGTGTGTATGGCATTGGGTTCTCTCCTTATAACTGTACTCACTCAGGATCACTTACATCATCTAAGCCAAGTGTTAACAAAGGAACACACACACACACACACACACACACATGCGCGCGCAAACACTGTCCCTTCGTTATCTGAGTCTGCTGTGGATGTGTGTGTGGAGTAGTGCCATGGATTGAGGGCCATCTGGCCATTTTACAGACAGAGAGAGGAGTGTCAATCCCACTCTTATTGTGTGTGTGTGTGTGTGTGTGTGTGTGTGTGTGTGTGTGTGTGTGTACGTCTGCACAGCACTGGGTTCATTAGGGAGAGCATAGCAAGCGAATCTATATGTCCAGGCTAGGCAGTGAGGCAGGATTGCTAACGCAGCGATGTTCCCTAACAACACACTTGGCGACGAGAACAAGCCCCTGCCTGCCTAACTAACTCACCCACATCTTTTCCACTCTCGGCTCTCTTTGTGTGAATGTCATGGGCTGCTCCACTTTTTACTGTTTTAAGTATTTCGTTTTACCACTTTTTTTTAACTGGGTTTCCACAGGGTCATTACCCCTAGAGATTTAACTAGATTCTGGTAATCCAAACCATACCCATCTGATCAAAGTCTGTTCATTTGGACAAAAGTCTGTCATTTAATTCTGAATGTTGTGGCTGAAAACTTCTGGTCACCACAACAGCCAGTCAGTGCTGTGGATCCACGTGCAGAGGCGAGAGTTGCTGAAGGGAGGAAGACCTAACTGGTTCTATGCTTGCTTGTGGGCGCACGTTGGTCAGGTTTTATTTTATTTTATTTTTTTTTCATTTTTTGGGGGTATTTTGCATGACTTTTGCTACTTGTTTGTAACAAGATTTTGTAAGTGCATCTACATGTACTATTGTAAGTAGTACACCTTTCCTTCACCTCCAATATCTGTATATTGTATCTAACCTATAATTATATAAGCTGATTCACATTCACTTACTGAGTCTCTGTTTCATCTGGTTGAACTTCTATGGTATTTGTTATATTCATGCCTGTAATCAATGCATTTTTGGCTTGAACATGATACGATCCTGTTCAGTGTTACAGCCTACGTAAAGGTTGCAATTACCATAATTTCTCTAATTATACTGAATTTCCATAAATTTAAAAAGCAGTTGCATTGGAGAAGCTGTGTGGATGGTAGCGTTCCACTCGTGTTCTCAGCTTTATGTCTGACTCATTTATGTACTCTCTAATGTGACTCATTTGTGCACTCAGTGTGAAAATAATTTTTTTTTTTTTTTTTTTTACAGTAGAGTAGCATGCAATGACTGTAATTTTGTTAACGTCTGGTGCGATTGGGAAATGGCGCATACCTGTAGTGTGGTGCCTGATTATTCTCATTTGTAATAGTTTTTTCTTTTCTCTTTTTTTGTAGACCATCAGAAGCTGGAACGAGAGGCTCGAATATGTCGTCTTCTCAAACACCCGAATATTGGTGAGTATGATAGCATTACAAACCGGTTTACCTGGTGTACTTTGTTAGTGTCAGTCTGATCATTTCTCTGGACCTGGTGAATAAAAATTGTGGTAGCTGGATAAGTTTCTGGTTTGCATTTAAGCCACACTGCATTGATTGTGACCAGGAGGTTGAGAGGCATATTTATTTATACAGGGCGAGCGAAAAGTCAGAGGACACGTCTCGTGCTTCATCGTGGACTCTTCACACAGGCTGCCAAAACCATTATTCAGGTTTCTTCGTCGGTAGCGTTCTTCAGAGACCTTTCTGGGTCTGACCGTCTTTCTGGGTGTCGGTTGTTAAATCTGAATCATCAATTCCATCTTCAACAAAAGTTTTGAAATTTCTGTATTGATAACTTTTGAACCACAAGAGATGCTGCAAATCTGTGGCAATTGATTCCTGAAACAATTCTGGTCTTCTTTGATATGCTACATGACCACCTTTAAATTGGAAAAACATGCACATGATCCAGTATGTCAGCTTTCAAGATGGCAGCCATATTTCAGATATAGCCTAAAAAATAGGCCCCCTCACCCATTACTTGCTGGTCATGTCATTTTCCCTTTTTTTTTCTAAAATGAAGGGTCCTTTGACCTTTGACTCAGCCTATGTGTATATCTGTATAGATACACGTTTTAATTTTTTTATTAGATTTTTTTTATGACGTAATATCTCTGGAGATTGTGAATTGATTCCACACTGCTGCCATTTTAAAATAATTTTTGTTTCCATTTTAATGAATACATTTCATGTCCCTCAAACTTTCTCACTCTCTCACATTTCCCCAGTCCTGTCCCATCAGCGAGCATTCGATGCCAATACCTGCAATTTACACTCTTCTCAAGCTGATTTTTGAGACGCTGGGTCAAACATTCACTCCTTTGCTTGGTGTCTCTCAACCAAGGCTGTAGAAGCTCAGAACATGCTGCACAGCGGAATGTGTGCCGACACAGCAGTTTCTTTTCCCCGGTACACTAATTAGAACAGAGGCTTATGTTTCTTTAGGCTTCTGTTCTGTTCCGATACCATATAAATGAAGTATCAAAAATCAGCTTAAGAACAGAGAAAGTGGGGAATGAGGGAGAGAAAAATGCCCTGTGCACACTGCGCTGTGTTCACCACACAGAAGTACTTTCAGCTGATTTTCTCCAAAGCTCCATTAATTTAATCTTTCTTCGTCTTCACTCTCTGGACTGGCCAGACATTACCTTTTTTCAGTTCGGCTATTTATTGCTGAAAATTTAGGGTGGTGAAATTTGACTGCATCTCCGTTTGCAGTCTTCTAAAGTACAAAATCAATAGAGGTTTGAATTAAGTAATAGATATGTCAATATATTTAAACTTTTTAATGCATTATTACTAAAGAACAATGTATATTTCCATAATAAGAACAGAAAATATTGTCTATACACATGCGCGCGTGCACACAGTAGCCAAGGTGTTACAGACTCAAAACGGCAATTACACTGTACAACACTCCCAGATGTATGATGTTACAGAACTCTACAGTACATCCTTGGTTTCCGTTTGTCCTGGTTATTGTACAATTCATGTACTGTCAACTTTTTTTTTTTTTTGCAAAATTTTGTCCCAGCTATTGTTAATCCTCTCACTTTTCGTTGGTGTGAACACGTGACTCGCCGCTAATTGCATGACAACCAAGCCTCCACCCGTGTGTTCGTCACTCACCCAGTATAACGGCCAAAAATGTGTACTGTGTTTTTATGAGACCATCAAATGGACACAGGTACATTTTTACACTGTGTTGTAGCAGAGTGTTGTGCTGTACCAGGTAAGACCAGATTACTGGACAAAACTCATTTACGGTATTTTATTGCTCCTTTGAATTTTTCCAAGTACCACCTTCGATCTTTGGTTCTTAAGTTTCTGTATGAATGTCTAGAACAGCTAGAAGTGCAAGTTTATTACAGTCATTATGGTAAATAACCCATAATGAGTAGTAAAGTATCTGCCAGTGTGAGTACGAATCTCCACCTCCACATGCACCTGTTTTATCTGCCAAAGCTCACCGTTATCTGGGTTTGGTGTGAAAACCTAAAGGGGGTACTTTGTTTCTCGTTGAGTGAGCACCAGCCCACACGTTCATCCAACATCATATTCTGTGTCCGAAACAGATTAAATTGATTTACATGATTTCTTATGGGAAATGCGTTCATTTCATTTATCGGCAGGCTATTTGGAACAGATTGTTGACTGCATTTACTAATAAAAACAGCAGATCCCCATGTTACTTGCTTATTTATGCATCTCAACGTATTTCCTATAATTATTCAGAATTTCCATAAATTACAAAAGGCTTAGTCTCTCGACTACACCTGTTCCACGCTCCAGGTTCTAAACTTTATTTTCCAGCAAGAATGGCCTAAAAAAGTAAATGGCTGCATTCGAAACCGTATACTCCCATAATAAACAGTTTAAAAAAGTGGTAAATAAATAAGGAAACGAATGAACCACTTCAGACATACCCTATAAATTTTACAATGTGTGATCAGCGTTTATGTAAGTCCTGTTTCACAGCGTGTAATGGAGGCATGAAACGGCATTTACCTATATGAGTGTATTTTTGTTAAAATATATTTTAATATACAGTATTTAATACAAGTATCATTTGCCACTGATGTTAAAAAAGTGACACTTTTGCTAATTACTTTAATTTCATTAAGATCATGTGGCAGATTTAAATTCTTGACTGTTAAGTCAGTTTATAAGGTTAAAATTTGTTTCTAACGTAAGGGGTTCTTTACCGATCTATATTAAATATTATGCGAGATGCTGTGTTTAGTATGCACTGCTCACAAAAATTAGGGGATATTTAATTATGGGATATTTCATTTTAAAGTATCAACTATTTTTTGTGAGCAGTTTATTACCAATATGCAATCCAAATACAAGATGCATGAAAAACAAGTCTGCTTAAAATCAGTGCTGCTTTATTAACTGCTCACAAAAAAGTACTTTAAAATAAAATATTCAATAATAAAATATCCCTTAATGTTTCTGAGCAGTGCATTCTGGATATGTGCTTACTATGTGAAAGTGTATATGGAAGCAGTAGACCTATAATAGCCTTATCCTGTGCTGTGAACCAGACACGTGCATCATTGCAATGAAAAGTAAAGGACAATGGTAGGAGAGAGGCATAAAGAAAGTGAAAAAGAGCTCTGTAATCAGGCCTATAAATAGTATGCTGGGGAGGGAATGGGTAGGAACGAGAGGGGGCGTCTGGTGTGGGAGGCTTTAGTGCTCATACACAGTAATTATCACCAGCAAGGCCAGAAACACTGCAGATCGGGAGAAACCCAGGAGAAAATGATTGGGATGAGAAAATAAAGGCAGAAGAATGAAAATGAAGCACCTGGACCCACCACCCAGTTATGTCATGCAGAGGTTTAACACTGCTCAGTTTGAGTTTTTTTGAAGGTTGATACCATTATCAGGATTCAGGTTTCTGACTTGGAGTGAATTAATTTATTGGCACTTATATGGATTGTGTTTTTTTTATTTTATTTACTAATTACTGCATCATGTGTAATCACTCAGTATACTGCTCCGCAATCTGATTGGCTGAGAAATGTCTGACCGATGTCCTGCAAGTATTACTTAGCAACATACTCGTGTAACTTAGTAACAACAACAGCCTTAACAAAACAGCAAAGTTATAAAATAACCATGTAAAAAAAACTGGCAAAATGAAAGCTATTATAATTTTTTATAAAATCTATTGGTTTTGAAAGAGTTTGTTTCAATTTAAATTTGGACGATAATGAAGTTATTAATGATCAGCCTGATACTTCCAATGCGCCAAAGGTTTGACATCTTGAGGATTTGTAAGCACTGGAAATGCGAAACAATGTCAGTACTTTAAATCAAACGTTCCAGGCTCTTAATGGATTCACAGCTCAAGTGAAGAGCAACTACACTGAAGTCAGTTTTACCAGTTTACCTGACCTGACTTTACTAAAGTGGAACTTGACCTGACACCTTTAATACCCACCCAGGTTAGAAGTTTGGAAGTTCCAATTTTAGCAGATGAAATGAAGGCTGCACTGTCTTCACTGATGAGATCACCTGGTTTAGATGGCATTCCCCCAGAGTTGTTGCTGGAGCTTTGGGATTTAATTGCTCCTATTTTTGTAGTCTAATGAATATGCATTAGGCACCGGTTCATTTCGCGGGGACCAAAACATGAACAGATAATCCCTGTTGATTAAAAAGGGGAAAGATCCTATAGAATGGGTAGGTTCTAGACCATTATGATTAATTAATTCAGATTTACAATATATGCAAAGGCACACCATCTAGATTAAGCAAATGCCCTTACCCAGAACAACTTTCAGTTGATACAGTCTTACAATCCAAGCAAGTGTTGGTTAAGGGCCTTGCTCAAGGACCCAACTTTGGAAGCTTCATAGGCCAGTAATTTAACCGCTCGGCCACCATACTCTCCCACAGATCAAACTCTGATCTCTGACTTGATTCACCATGACCAGACAGGATTTATTCTAAGACGATTACCTGTGGACATCTTGTACACACTGACTCAGATCCTTGGTCAGGTCCATCTTATACACACTGACTCAGATATTAGGTCAGGCCCATCTTGTACACACTGACTCGGATCTTAGGTCAGGCCCATCTTGTACATACTGACTCAGATATTAGGTCAGGTCCATCTTGTACACACTGACTTGGATCTTAGGTCAGGTCCATCTTGTACACACTGACTTGGATCTTAGGTCAGGTCCATCTTGTACACACTGGCTCAGATCTTAGGTCGGGTCCATCTTGTACACACTGACTCGGGTCTTAGGTCAGGTCCATCTTGTACACACTGGCTCAGATCTTAGGTCAGGTCCATCTTGTACACACTGGCTCAGATCTTAGGTCAGGTCCATCTTGTACACACTGACTCGGGTCTTAGGTCAGGTCCATCTTGTACACACTGGCTCAGATCTTAGGTCGGGTCCATCTTGTACACACTGACTTGGATCTTAGGTCGGGTCCATCTTGTACACACTGACTCAGGTCTTAGGTCAGGTCCATCTTGTACACACTGACTCGGATCTTAGGTCGGGTCCATCTTGTACACACTGACCCATCTTATAATGGTCTATCTTATAAAGTCAACATGTTGCGTTCTGTTCTTCGATGCATACAAGGACTTTAATGGAAATACTTATGGGCAGTGTTAAAGTTATTTGGCTTTAGTTCACAGTGTATTTGTACGACAAAAACCTTACAAGCTAACGTCTGTGATTGTTCAAACATGGCTCTGTGTTCATTGCCTATACAACCCCCCTAAAAGTAGATGGTTCCTCCTGACCAGCTCAACATCTGCTTCTAGCCAGGATTGTCTGTAGGGTTTACTGCTTCTTTCTTTTATTAATAGAGATAGTTTATCCCTTTTTTCAATTATGTGATTCTACATATGGGCAACCCTAAGCCTTAATTACATCTGAAATCATAGTGTTTGTTTAACTTAATTTATTTATGAATAAGTATAAAATAGTATGAATACCTGTTTTCATCATTATTTCCATTCAGTTGTCATGGTATACATGCATAAAGCTTTCACCACATCTCCTTTTATCTGCCAGATCTTTATTTATTTTTTACTTTTTTGCTTTTTACTTTCTTTCTGCTTTGTATCCCTCTTAAAGGGTCAGCATGTCATGTTTTCCGCTTGGACTGCAGATAAGTGCTAAACAAATGGAGCATTGGTGGAAAAGAAAGTGAGGAAGTGCTTGAGAGGAAAGAGGCCACACTGCTCATGGTGCACATTGCTGCAGGTCTTTATTGTTCTTCATTTTGCCTCACTCTTTGTTTTTAAGCTTCCATCTAAACTGGTCCATGAACCCTTTAAATTGGGCGGAGGTAAAGATTTCTGGACGAGTCACTCTCTGAATCAGAAACATCTAAACTCCTACATTCCCATCTCTGCACAGAGTACCCAGTAAAGATTGTGATGGGTGGGCGATTGGATTGTGCTACTTTGACAAAATGAGCAAATCTGTGCCCTGTTTAACATATAGTGCACTGTTCTGGGGTTTTACCATTTTGTATTGATGTCTGTACTGCACCGCACCGCAGTAACCATTGTAAAAACAGTTTACCCTAGTGGACGAGATGTACCAATAATATACAGTGGTGTGTGGTTTGATGATTCACACATGGCTTCTGAATTCCAAAAGAGCATTTCCAGAAAAAAAACCTTTTGCAGGAAAGTCCAAGTGCACTATATAGTGATCTAGGTTTGGGTAAAGGGAAGTGATTAAAGGACAATTTTAGAAGATTATATGTTTTATGCCAGATATACAACATTCTAGCCACGTGAATATAACACAGAGGGGCTGTTATTTTTCTGATGTAAGATCTGTGTAATGTTGAAAAAGCAGCAATGCTTATTTCCTTGTAGAATGATGGTACAGCTATGCATTATTTAATGATCACTTTATATTTTCTGAAACAAGATGTTGAATAAAATGGGTTATTTTCTCATTTTTAATCTGTGGAAAGGCATGGAATGCTATCATATATGCAGCATCCCTAATGCAACCAAACTTTTAATCGATCAGAATTTACAATACTTATAGAAGGTACAGTAATATTTTGTTACAACCCTGGGTATGGGAAAGCAGTAACGTTTGAAAGAAACAAAAATGCGTAGATAGTATAGACACATTTTGAAATATTCAATATTTTTTTGTGAGCAGAATAGTTATAGATAAGATAATCTACAGGTATTTCGGGGTGGGAGGCACGAACAAAGGCGTACTATTTCCAACAGGACAGACACGTGCACTTAAAAATGGCACTTCTAGTGCAGTAGCAGAAAGTCACACAAACACAAGTAACTTGCACAAAAATGTCTCTAAATACATCAATTAAGTTAGAAGATTCTCTTCAGATTTAAAAGACAGACTTTTAAGTACATACATAGCTATTTTAAGTAGATACTGAATTAAGTATAAAATTAAATAGCCTAATTTAAAGTAGTTTTTAAGACCTCAGTCATTACAGCGAATGAACATTAATGACGTGGGTGGTTTAGTGGCACATATACAGTGTTAATTTTGAAATCTACAGTAGTTCTATTGTAATGCGTTAAACTCTTTTATTAAACGTCAATTCTACCAAGAAAAAGCTACAAATAATTGACTGATGTAGTGAGTTGAAAACTTAAGCTATATATTTTTTTATTTGACCAGCGGTACCTAAATTTTAGCATGATGCTGAAATACCACTACTCCATTATTTGTGTTATTCCCACTCATTGTCTCCTTACCCTGTTCTTTGAATAGTTTTTAAGTTGTTCTTGCTCTCAAGATTCCCTTAAGGATCCTTGCTATTCTGGGTAATGTTTACTCAACACACTCCTCCTTTCTTTGCCTTTTCTCACTATGGTTCTTTCTCTTTGCATTTGCTTTCCTTTTAGCGCTTTCTGTGTATAGAACCAGAACTAAGGAGCTGGAATGGTCTTTTTCCCCCATTGGTGACCAGTCCTACACAGAGTTTGAAATATAGTATAGTATTTGGCTGGTTTGAGAGGCTGTTCTTTAAAATCAACAGTGGCAAGGAAAAAAATTCTAAATGTAGATGAAAGAAACCTTGAGAGACTGCGTTTTGTTATATAAGCAGCGTGAACACTGAACAAAATTCAGTCATTCAAGGTACTTAGGAATTGCTGCAAATTTAACCATGTTAAATCTGTTTTTGTTGAATATCCAACACTCATATGGAAATATGTATGAGAATTTACTACTAATCTTCAGTTAGAATTTAATGATTTTGACAGTTACTTGCAACTATTTCCAAGCGTATAGTTATTCAAATTAAATATCTTTATAGAAATGTGGAAATGTATTGTTCAATGCATTGACTATTGTTTTTTTCGTTTATCAAAGTATTGTGTGTATACAGTACATTACTACACTATAATAAAGCTTACAGACCTGACCGTAGAACAGCAGTAGGATATAAAGTGGTTGCCACGTGTACAGTCATAAACAATAAAAGTGTTAAGTGACATTTCCCATTTTGACCCATTATAATAGTGAGAGTTGTATGGGTGTGTCCAGAACAGCCTATACAGGAATTTATTAGATGCAGGAGAAAGTGCTTAGTGTATGTGACACCAAGGGTTCAAATCCGGTTCCTCAGGAATTGTTGTTTCACAGCAGCTTGCTCTTATCTCCATGGCACAGGAGCTATTGATTTTTGTGAGTGTTTATTGAATTATTAACAAGTAATAAATGCACTGTGCTGAAACCTATATTGTCCACTTGTAATGCCTTTTAAAATATTTTCTCTAGTGACCATTATGAGCATAAATTCTGCTAATATGAGAATAACTGCCAGTTGACAGGATTATCTAATATTTATTTCTAATGTCATATTAAAACTAATTAATTGAATGATGTCGTCAGTATTTGTGATCACATACAGCAAGCTTAACTTAATGTCTTAACAACATCAACATACAACGCTCGGAAATAACACGAAAAACACCTGCTTAATATCCTGTTGGTGATTTTCGTGCTGCCAAGGCTCTGACTCATCAAGGCATGGCCTTATAAAGACCTCTGAAGGTGTCTTGTGGATCTGGTGTACAGACTATATGAGAGTGCAGCTGTGCATATTTTTACGTTATTTTATTAAATATTTGATTTACCTGGTAATATTTCCTTTTGTTAACATTTTTAACTATAAATAAAAGTCTGTATAACTAGATAAATTGAGCCCCCTTTTGAGTCTTGGTTCTCCCAAGGTTTCTTCCTTATAATGTTTAAGGCTGTCACACTAGGCTTGCCCAATTCAGGATTGACCGTAGATATTAGACATCTAAAATTTTAGATAATTTAAAATTGTAAAGCTGCTTTGAGACAACGCTGCACTGTAAAAAGCGCTTCATAAATAAATCTGACTCGAC
The DNA here is from genome assembly GCA_034780255.1 of Parotocinclus maculicauda. NCBI lineage: Eukaryota > Metazoa > Chordata > Actinopteri > Siluriformes > Loricariidae > Parotocinclus > Parotocinclus maculicauda. The sequence continues at coordinate 11,999 of JAUZSU010133732.1, forward strand.
TTGACAATAGCAGCAGATCCTTTAAGTTCTGTAAGTTGCCAGGTGGAACCTCCATAAACCTTACTTGTTTGTGCAGCACATCCCGCAGTTGATCTGGTTAAAATCTGAGTTATCTGAAGGCCAAGTCAAAAGCTTGAACTTCGTGTCCAAGCAACATTCACAAGAATACCAGGACTCAGGGTGGATTTAGTGCTATGGCTAATCTGTGTACACCATCGTTCATAAACTGGAGCTTGTATATTACTTAAAAGGTGGAGGTTTCTGATTTGGGTTGCTGACTGAACTACAGCTCTGCTATGTTCAGTTGAACCATGTCCTCACACTTCAGGGCATCAGATTGCTAATGTCTGGTCAAGTTCTGTTTGTATTTTTTGGGCGTAGCCAATTGCTGTGCTAATTGTTCATTGATGGTAGTGAAGAAAATGTTTACAGTTTACTGAGTAATCACTTTGTATCATTTGTGTTTTAAGATCTACATAGACATTATAATAAATAGTTGGACAAGTATAAGACGATGTGTTTTTATGTTAAACATTGCTTAATGAACAGAAGTAGTAAGAGGAAAGATTTACGAATGAGGCTGAACGATTGGTTAAGGCAGTCTACAGGAGCTAGTTGTTGGGATTTGTTATTTTACCACAGCATACCAATTTGCATCAAATAAAAAAATATTAGGATTGTCAATTATATACATGTCTCCATTAGTCCAGCTGTGTGTCATAGAATTTGGTTCTGGAAGGCAGTTTGAAATCAGATTTGTTTTAAGTCAGCGTCAGATCTGAAGTGAACTCTCGGGGAGTTTCCCCCTTGCCACTGTCGCCATTGGCTTGCTCATTAGCGACAAATAGAATCTTAATTTGTGACACTTGTTTATACATCAATGTAAAGCTGCTTTGTGACAATTTCTATTGTAAAAAGCGCTATACAAATAAAATTGAATTGAATTGACTCAAACTGTTGAGTCATGGTTACTCAAACCCCTACTGAGAAAGTTTAGATTACTTGTGGTATGTTTTGCTGTCTGCTTGATTTGTGCATTCTGAAATCCCGCTTCATGTTTCATTTCACACACAGAAGCTCAGGGCTTTCTATTATAACCAGCTACCATTCTCACTGATTAAAACAACTTGAGACAACTGTCTGCACATGGAATTGTGTGGAGTTAGGAAGAGACGAACATCTGGAAAGAAGACTGCATTGTATATCTGCTGCCCGCAGCACACAAGTTATATCATGTTTTTGTATTGTTTTTATAAATATGCAAAATAGCTTTTAGAATAAATCATTTTAGTAGTCAGTAACATTAGGAATAATACTACTGTTAATGCTAATCATCCATTCATTTTCACATCCGCTTGTTTACACTTTACACTTAGGAAACATTAATTTACCTAACACAAATGTAGGGGAAAAACCCACACAGACAGGGAACGACATGCAGACTCCACACAGGCGCAGCCCAGGGTCAGGATCGAACTGGGGATCTCGGAGCTACGAGGCTGCAGTGCTAATTAGTATTATTATTATTAGTGACAGGAACAATAACTATTCAGTTATGTCTATTGTGATACATGCAGTGTCTGTCATATATACTATATACTATGTGTGATAACAGATTACGATTCAGGTTTGATGGCAAGAAGCTCAGTGGTTTAGCTCCATGATTGTCTCCTCTTGAGAGTTTCAAACAACAGTCTTGGTGAGCCACACTGTTGCAGCATGAAAAAGTTACTATTTGGAATACATTACTTACATTACATAATTCAGTGTTACATAACTGGGGACGGAGTTTTAAATATGTTTTGGTGTGAACAAAAGTGGTCTGAGATCTTTTCAGCCCTCTTTAAAGTTCACTTGAACTCAAGAGGCACTGAGAACCCCACAGGCTTCCTTTTGTTAGGTACTTGCACTCAGTGACCATCGTATTTCCATCATATAGATGCAGTTTGTATCTAAAGAATAAAGACTTTAGTGCGTCAGCTGCCATGAGGTTTTGAAAGGGGCTACCACAGACCACATATGTTTCTGGGGATGTGCTTGGTGTCAACACAACATTGTTAGGCCAGATTTTTTTAATTGCTTGTTCCTCGGATGTCCCTACTTAAGAATCTACTGAGAAGGGAGGGGGAAAAAAAATAAAATATCTTTATTTTTCAGCACTTTTCAATTTCTCGAGTACTATGTGGAATCAATACAAGGAAGGAGGAAGAAATAAAAATACATTTGTATTTAAAACATTAAAATGTTTTTAATCTACAATTAAATGAAAGTGAATCTGGAAAAAAAAATAATGTACAGAACAATACCATTGGCTCTCCATCGGAGGGGGAAAAAGATAAAAAAATATATATATATTTTTTCTTTTAATTTCAACCATCGATGCTGCGGCGGATCCGCGACATCTCTCTCTCTCTGTCACCTTTTGTTCAAGAAGTGTTTAAAATAAATTCCAGATTTGAAAACAAAAGATGTGTACCCTAAAACCTGAGTGGGAAGGCTCTAGTAATCTTATTCACTGAAGAGGGGCACTGCAGAAAAAGTTTGAGAACAATTGTTATAATGAATCCATGTTTAAACCCAAAGTGGAGATTCTTACTGTTTGGATTTAACTGGAAGGTGTAGGTAGAGGCAAAATGTCATTCAGATGCACCATCTAGATCAGTTGTATTACACTGATTCACGCTCTCTCAGAATTCATTTTCAGCCCACATTCGTTACAGTGGGTTCATGGTTTGGATATTGGGCAGGGGGTGAAATATAAAAAAAATGTACACATGAAGTTAAGTTAGTACACAGTATTAAAATCTGTTTAACTTATTTGTTAGCTGCTTTTAAGAAGAGTTTGACTTATACACTCAAGTGTGTACTTGCATGTCTGTTTTCAACAGTACTACACCTCAAGTCCTGAGTCCCACTATTGCTGCTCCACCCAACGTGCAGCCTCGGAGGAGCTCCAGACTGTTTACCAGCGCCAGCTCCACTGCCAAGGTACAGTCCTCATATGTAAGGGTGGAAAATATCAAATCACGATGCTTTTTCACAAGCTGATACAGGCTTTGCTAACGAGGTGTCACGAAAGGTTGTTTAATGACTTCATTAAAAATAGCAATCTTGAACTTTTTCTGTTATTTAGTGCTTGGTTAGCACAGTGTCAGCCCACCTCTGTGGTAACCTGGGTTCAAGTCCCATCTGGGTTAAGGCATGCAATTAGGAAGTGTCTGAGGGAGGAGAGTGCATAAGCCAAACATTCCTGACCCTGTATGATGGACGAGAATGTATTTAAAATAAAGCAGTTACCAGTCTGTTTTGTTTTTTAAGATATCAGTCAGTTGTAATTGGCAGCACCCAACAAGTTGTGACTGATCACACACTCACTGTGCTTTGTTCTCACCTGAAATCCACAGGAGAATAGCAAGAAGTTAAAAATGAAGTTCCCCACCAAGATCCCGAACAGAAAAACCAAGACGAAAACAGGGAAGGGTGGAATCACTCCATCCAGCCTGAACGAGAGCATCGAGATCCTGAAGTTGGACTCCTCCTTAGTCGAAGGGAAGGGCAACATCAGCTCGCCCCAGTTTCAGGCTTTCACTCTACAGAAGGCTGCTGCAGGTACAGCAAGAGTTCAGGCTCAGCTTAAATGCTTCTTACTGGTTTAATCCTGCTCTCTGATGAGAAAAAGAAAGGACAGTCTTTGTTGGTTGTAAAAACCTTGAGTGTGTTTACATGCACTTAATAATACAGCTAAAACAGCAAAATATCTGATTTTGTCAGTAAGCTGATCTGATGCACTTTTATAATCAGATACTGTCAGGGTCTCCACAAAGTGTTCGAGATCTGTTTACCTGCCTTTAATCTCATGGTGGCTTTAATTATGGGGTTGCAAACTCCAGTATGCTGATCACATGACCATTTAAATAAGCAAGATAACTGCTGAAATCCAACTGTGATCGGATTATTAAGTGCATGTAAACACACTGGGATTATCTGACTGTGGGTTTAACTTGCTCATGTTAGACCCTAATGAAATCACAACATCCATCTAGTGATAAACCTCAACAGAATGCTTCTGTTGATTTGTTAAATAATTAATATATATTTTTTGCCACAGCACATTTCATTGAGACTTTTCTGATTGACGGATGCCTAGAGACATGATGCTTTTTTGTAGTACAATCGATTCCGGGTAATGGAACCACATCGGGACGCGATGGTTTTGGTCCTAATAACCGGATGGTCCGATTAAACGAACATGCCCTATGTTACAAGACTGGACATGCTATGTAACATATTAAATGTTTATTAAACCTTTATTGTGTGATTTACACGTATAGAGAACGTACAAACAAGAACT
>JAUZSU010133743.1:0-16348 GCA_034780255.1 Parotocinclus maculicauda
CTATTACGAATAAAATATTGACATTTGCCATCTTCACATCATTGCATTCAGTTTTTATTCACAATTTGTTTAGTGTCTCTGAGCCTCACTGATAGTTCTGTAATGGTGACCGGCGAGTACGGCCGAACGCTCCATGGCAAAAGGTAGGAATCCTAACAAGCAATACTACTAATTAGAATTGCTCTGATTAGTCATAGTTAGATGACTATTAAGTCAATAATTTCTGAATTATAAATAGAAAATTGTGACCGTGACTAGAGCTATTAACACTTTTTTTTTTTTTACCAAAATACAAATGAATTTAACGTTTAGCATTCCAGTAGCTCCCAATAAAAACACTACTGCGTTTATTTAGTGTTTCAAACCACAAAGTCATACTGCCCTCTTGTGGCCGACAACAATGATTTTATAAATATTGTCTTTAGGGATCTCTCTTTCATCATTGTGAGAACTTCCCATTAACATAATATTATATACATAATAAACCATTATACACTTGCACTCCATCTGACCTTAACCACACAAACCTAAAGAAATCTTGGTCCCTGCTGTTTTAAGTATTTTGTAAAGAAAAACAAATCCATATCAATGTCATTTCTGCATGCTTCATTCGGGTGAACTGGTTTGTTTGTTTGTTTGTGTATGTTAAGAAAACTTTAGCTCTGAAATATGTTAATGGCATTTTTTTATGGGTGTTCCCAAATAAAGTTGGAACAGTATGAAAACCGTATATTAAGAATACACACAATGGTGTGTAAACATTTAGGTTTTGTTTGACGTTTAGTTCACTGCAGACAGAAAGAACACGAGAATATTGTATTTTGTCTGATCAAATTCATTTAGTTTCTTAATAAACATTTTAGGACTGCAACACTTTTCAAAAACCATTGGGACATGGGCAATCTGGAGCTAGTACTGAATAAAAAAACAGGTCAACAGGTGACTATAGTAATAATTTGGTACAAAAAGCTTTCAGGAATGGCTGGGTCAGTGGAAATGTGTATTGTGGTCAGATAAATCAGTATTCTTTTAAAGTAATGGACACCATCTGCTCTGGACCAACAACAGGAAAACTAAACTTTGTGGGTATATAATATACATGTATATAGTGTTTAACTGTATCCAAAACCAACCTGCTTTGTCTATGTAAGGGGTTTTGCAGGATTGAAATGCAGGAATAGACCTTTATTAAGACCCAGCAATTCCTAGATGCTTTTTGTACCAAATGTTTATTAAGAAATTAAATGAAGTTGACCAGACAAACCATGAAATATTTCAAGTTCATAGTGCAATGAAATAAAGTCAAAGTAAATGTAAGAGGCACTGTGTGTTTTTCCAAAAATCTCTCTTTCTTTGCAGGTTAAAAATGGCAATACACTGCACAGTGATGCCCAATGTGTGATATGCACCGTACTAAACTCTATTTAATAATTATTACAGATTCCTATGTTAATTGTTTATTTATGCATCATATCATCATAATTATCATTGTTTTTTTGCACTTTAGTGCAGTGCATTTTGTTTCTCCTGCCCAGCTGGTTACACAAGCCAATAGCGTTGACAGGTGCATTTTAGTCGCACTCAACAGCACCTACCTGTATTGAGTACTCCAATGGCAACATTCTGTATGTGCCTTCAAGTATGTGTAAGTGTTTGATCCAAGACATTTTGAATAAAAAAAAACTGATGATGATGATGAAAGCTGGTTATGTTTAGGTCAATGTCACTTTTCATTAACACAATATCACCGTAAATGATAAATTATACACTAGAATTTCAAACTAAACCTTGTGGGTATATAATATACATGTATATAGTGTGTAACTGTATCCAAAACCAACCTGCTTTGTCTATGTGAGGGGTTTTGCTGGAAGCTAAAGTAGTTGTTGGGGTAGCTGTTCTCCAAGTTTCTACTGCAGTATCAGTTGTCCTGGGAACAACAGACAGAGTGGTGGCCATGGAAACAGTGGTGTGCACCGGTGTGCTCGGATCTGTAGTTGGTGGTCCAATTATCACAGAATCATGTCTTGCAGTGGTTGTTGGAATTGCTCTGTCAGTGCTTTTCGGTGGTGATGCTTGTTGGGTTGGCATGAGACCAGTAGATGTCGCTATGAAAGTAGACAAGGTGGTTATGGAAAGAGTTGTGGAATCACTGATACTTTTTCCAAGCCAATGTGGGCATAGCAGTATAAAAAAGCTGATATGTGACTAGACAAAGAGTGAGTTAGTGATGTTGTGGTGGTTGATAACGTATGGGGCTGGCACAGGGATATCATTGTGTGTGATACAGGATAACAGGAGACCTGTGAATACAACTGCAGAGGCCAAAATACTGTTAGCATGTTGCCCGGTTAAGCATTATGCTTAAATAGACTACCATTAAAGTAAGGCTGTAAGTTGTAAGTCACCAATGTTCTAATGTTGTAGAATAAAAAAAGTAATGACTTAAATAAACCTTTAATAATTAAAGCATATTATATAGTCATTCAACATTCATGTCTTGACAACCTCCACTGTGCTTTATAAATGAAAGACTTTTGATGGAAAACAAGGCTTTTGTTACAACCCCAATTCCAATGAAGTTGGGACGTTGTGTAAAAAATAAATAAATAAAAACACAATATGATTTTCAAATCATTTTCAACCCATATTCAATTGAATACACTACAAAGACAAAATATTTCATGTGCAAACGAATAATGTGCAAATATTCACTAATTTATTTGCTTTTTAATTGGACAATAAAGTTTATCGGTTTGAACATGAAATATCTTGTGGGGTTGAACAGGATTTGCAAATAATTTTATTCTGTTTTTATATATGTTTTACACAACGTCCCAACTTCATTGGAATTGGGGTTGTAGTTACTGCAGGCAGAAATTACTGATGACAAACAATAACCTTTGGTAAATAAATAAAATGTGACAATAATATAAAATTAAGAACTTATTAATCCACATAATTAATTTGTGGTGCAGATTATAAATGATGAACAAAAGACCATTGAGCCTATAAGGTAAAATGATGGGCAGCACAGAGACGAGAGTTCCCTGGTTTGATTTTTGGCCTGGACTCAGCTTTTGTGGTAACTATGGAATTATAGTTTCATATTCTGTATTTTATGATATTCGTCATAATACTGTTTTATCTTTCACTTTTTAGGGCTTTGGTAGTAGATATTTGTAAAGCTGCTTTGGGAAAATGCTCAGTTCTAAAGAGTGCTATAAATAAATACATATGACATTGACCTTGTTGACTCCCTAAGTAACCATGTATAAAAACTAATGAATTAAGTTGTTTAATATAATTCAAGAGAGAAAAAAGCAGACATAATGCAAGGGGAGGAAATGACAGACAGGACATTTTAAAATTAAAAATAATTTTAACTTAATTTTGTACTTGACTGCATTAGTACATAAAACAAATTTATGAGCCTCAAGTAGAATTAGTCAGCAAATAATATGTTAATTATGAGGATGTACAGGAAACTGTTCCACAAGCCTCAGACTGAGAACCAGTGATTGAAAGGGCATCAAGTCTGTACATATGACTGCAATAAAACTAATTATCACTCACCAAATGGCTGATCAGGATATGATGTATTTCCTTAAAAGGCAGAGGACAGAAAAATCTGTTAAAGTGATTAGCTTAAAATGGAATTAATCTTACTTTTGTGAGTATTTTGTTAAAGGATATACTAAGCAGATTCCAAAAAAATGTTGCATGAGTGCTTGTGGCATGGGCAGCTTGTGGCCTTGTCCCAACTTTTTTGGGATTTGTTGACGCCATGAAATTTGGAAACAACATATTTTTCCCTTAAAATGATACATTCTCTCAGTTTATACTTTTGATCTGTGATTTGTGTTCTATTCTGAATAAAATATAAAATGTTGGCATCTCCACATCATTTCATTTAGTTTTTATTCACAATTTGTTTAGTGTCCCAACTTTTTTGGAATCCGGTTTGTATGTTTATATGTATGTACCTTTGTGTGTGAGCTCTATAAATGTCTGATTGAACAGTGGAGGAACAGAATCCCACAGCTCCATTAGATCACTATCTGAAGAGAGAGAGAGAAAGTGAGAGAGAAAGTGAGAGACAGAGAGAGACAGAGAGTGAGAGAGACCGAGAGTGAGAGAGACCGAGAGTGAGAGAGACAGAGAGAGAGAGAACATTGTGTAAGCAATATAACAGTCTGTAAGCCATTGCAATAACCCATTACTTGCATGATGACTTTATACCTTCATGACCAGTCAAGTAAATCAACCACAACATTAAAATCACCATATCAAATCACATTGAAGTTCTAAAATTACAAACTGTTGTCAATATGTTTCTCTACATACACACACACTGATGTGGGGGTGGTGCGGTAGTGTGTGTAACATTGGTGCAAGTGGATCAGACACAGCAGTGCTGCTGGAATTGTTAAAATACCAGTGTTACTGCTGGACTCGAAATAGCCAGTATTGCACTGAATGTGGCATCTTATACGCACTGATGAAGAACAATCTAACATCTGTGCAACAACAGATGAGCATTACTTCTACAAAGTGAAGCAGTATTACATTTACATTTACATTTTCGGCATTTAGCAGACGCCCTTATCCAGAGCGACTTACAACTGATTCAGTCTTACAATTCAAGCAATTGTGGGTTAAGGGCCGGCAGAGGTGGGATTTGAACCCTGACCTTCAGGTCCAGAGTCCAGTGCCTTAACCGCTAGGCTACCACAGTCTACAGTATGATACTGTAGGTATGTCTAATAGTGTTTACAACGAGTGGGCACAGTGTTTAAAAACTCCAGCAGCACTTCTGGGTCTAATCCTCCAGCACAACAAACTAATGGACTGTGGTGGCTTAGCGGTTTAGGTACTGGACTATGGACCAGACGGTCCATGGTTCAAATTCCACCTCTGCCACAGTTGGGTCCCTCAGCAAGGCCCTTAAACCACAATGGCTTGGATTGTAAGACTGTATTAATTGTACGTCGCTCTGGATAAGGGCATCTGCTAAATGACATAAATAGCACTAGGTACCTCCTTTATGGCGGTCCTTTGGAGAAAGAGTTCCCAAGAGGGCTGAAAAGGGACTAAAAAGATCTACAAAGCAATCTGTATGGTAAGTGAACTGATTAAATGCAGAGTCAATGTTTGAATTACTAGAATGACTGACATTTCGAAATCCTAAGGACAGTGACCCTCCCTACACTCGGCCATTAGGTGATTCTCAGCAACTCTTTGTAATCTAAATAAGTGCACTTAGCAGGCACTCTGCAGCATGCCAGGGAATGTGTGAGACAGAGACCGCGAGAGATTCAGTAGTAGATTTGTTTATTTTTAATCAAAATAAATGCCCTGAAATGATTTGTTGACTATATAATTATGTTTAAATATATGTTTATGTATAAATATATTTAATCACATAATAATACAATAATTCAACGAACTACCATGAATACTATTAGCATCAAATGAAAACACTTGTTTATTATAATTATTTTTATTATTATACGTCATTATTCATCATCATGCGCAAGTCTTAGGTGTGTGTGCGTGTGTGTGCATGTGTGTGCATGTGTGTACGCGTGTGTCTGTCATATCTGACCTGTTTTTCCTGCCATTACACAGATGTAGATGCAGTCCGAGCTTCTTATCTGACTAACTGGAGCAGCAACAGAAAAGGGTCAGAAGGACGAAGACAAATGAAAGCTGTGTAAGTAACAACAGCTCCTACACACCCCCAAATACATCCAACAGAATAGGTGCGATATTGAATCGCTTATACACACAATACATTTAATCTCTTCTCAAATACAGTGTAACTGCAGTACTAATTAATAACTATTTTAACAAGTAGTTGAGAAGCACTGAAAAGCACTACAGTGGTACAAATGTTTGGGCACATTTCGGCCAAGTTTCTAGTATGAGCAAACTCTTGCGACACCTGCAACATGGTTGTGTTACACTCACACTTGTTTACATTTTCAGGACGTTTCAAGTTTTAGAAAATATGCATATTTCCGCACAATTATGGCTTATTTTGTACTGGGACTATGGTAGTCTAGCGGTTAAGGTACTGGACTCTGGACCTGATGGTCCAGGGTTCATATCCCACCTCTGTCAAGCTGCCACAGTTGGGTCCTTAAGCCAGACCCTTAACCCACCATTGCTTAAATTGTAAATCTGTATGAGTTGTAAGTCATTCTGGATAAGGGAGTCTGCTAAATAATGCAAATGTAAATTTATTTTCCTAACTTACCTAAGCATAAAATACCATGATATGTATAATTATTTACAAAAATTAAATAAATAAATGAATTAAAATAACCAAACTATGAGTATGGAGGATCTACAGGCCCAGCTGCAGCATATATGGGTAAATGTGCCACAGGATGCCATACAGAACCTGCATGTCTCTAATGCCAAAACAAGCCGGAGGCGACCCAACAGGGTATTGCTTTCTTTCAACTGTACAGTATATAGTAATAAACATATCCTTTCACTCGAATATTATCACATACTGTATATGATTAAATTCACTGTAAACACCTGTTTTTAATTATTTTCTAGAGCAGTACAAGGAAATCTAAGCAATGTATACTTTTACATAGATTATTTTCCTAGTTTGAATAAAATATATGTACACTTTTAATCTTGTGGGGAACATGGGAAGAAACAAGCAATTCAACAAAATAAAAGTCTAATATTTTATCTAAACATTAAGTGCACACATACCCTGCTCACAAAATTAGAGAATATTTCAAAATAAATACAAAGTGATGCAAAAAAGAAGCATTTGCTCTTTTTTATTAAACAAAAACATCAGAAATTAGAAAAGTTGCAAAACTTTCATGTAATTGATGAAAAAGCACTATATAAAAGGCTGGAGCATCTGAACATTCCCTGATCTTAAAGATGTGCATCCTGTAATTTCCCAGTCCTTGCAATGAATATGCAACATGATTTGCCTGAATCTAAAGCTTGGAGAATCATAGGAAGTCTTTTAGATGGTCAAACAGCACTTGGTCAGCAGCACTTGTTGTTGTAGCAGATGGGCGACCCAAGAGATGACCGCAACTTGACCTTACTGGCAAGAAGGAGCAGGAACAGCAATGCAACAGAGTTGTGGTGACAGTTTCTTACTGCTACTCGATGAAGCATATGTACCCAGATTATATAAAACCAGCTCCATTGTGTTGGATTGCATGCCCGGCGACGAATGGTATGCATTCTGTTATCTCCTGAACACCATAGAACCCGTACAAGGTGGGCTAATGAGCATCATCATTGGACCTGTAATGAGTGGTCAACTGTCCTCTTATCTGATGAGTCACGGTTCAGTTTGCAGCCTAACAATCATGTCCTGATCTGATATGAACGAGGAACACGGGAACTCAGATTTCATGTGAGAAAGCGACGCCTTCGGTGGTGGTGGAATTATGGTTTGGGCTGGTGGATGTACCGAGCTCCACGTCATCCGAAATGGATCCCTGACTGCTGTCTGATACCGAGATGAGGTCATGCACCCTATAGTGGTACCCTATGCTGGAGCAGTTGGAAACATGTTTCTTTTCATGGATAATAATGCAAGGCCCCACCGTGCTCATCTCATCAGCAACATGCTTCAGGATGCAGGAATCAAACGCATGGACTGGCTTTCACATTCTCCAGACCTGAATCCCATTGAACATGCTTGGGATGTAATGGGAAGATGTCTGGTAAACTGCCTGTCTCTTCAATGCCTTGTTGAGCTGGAAGTTGCCCTGGAGCAAGAGTGGCAGAGTATGCCAGTTTGGCAGTTTTGGTATTGGCAGTTTTGGATGATCATAAACCCTATTTAATCACAATAATTAAGTTTGCATCTCATTTGCGTAATCAAGCAACTTTCTTTGACTTTTCATTTGCATTAATTAATATCTTGTTTAATGAAATAAAATCAAATGCTTCCTTTTTTAATCGCTTCATATACATTTTGAAATATCCCCAAATTGTTTCGTAAGCAATGTATTTTGACTGTCAATTGTAAAGATTGTGAAAGTGTCTACCCGAGAGAATAGAACTCGATTTGAAGAGTTCCTGCAGGTAACTGGTTGAGTTCCCCATCACATCCAACAGTATAGCTGTAAAATCTAAACAAACATAACACACGCACACGAGTCAAACACAGCCCAACAATAACAAACAGCATTGTAATGAATTTTCTAACATTTTTAACCTGTGAGGTCATTGGTTTTGTTTGTCACACAGTAGCAGTATCTTAGGGGAAACACATTGGTCTCAATGTCCTGGAAATTAGAGACTACACACACACACACACACACACACACTGATATGCACCAGAGAATAAATAAATAAACAAATCTGCCCCTTGGTCTTAAGTCAAAGCATGTCACAGATATATTTACTGTTGTAGACCAGCAGGGTGATTTTGTGCAGTGCGAGGGAGCTGTGTGATGTCACACTCAGAACAGAGAAGAGGTATTCAGAACCTGAAACAAACACAAATTAAATAAAAAATGTTTAAAACATACATTTTTTGACAGATTAAGACATACAAGTACTATGTCTGTGTGCTTAAATGGTTTCATTTCAATGTATAAATATTTAAAAATTCAGTTGAATCAGTAGTCAGTATATTAGTATATATATAGAAAGAGGCCATATGTTGGCTAAACAAGCCACAAATATATATATATATATATATGTGTGTGTGTGTGTGTGTGTGTGTGTTGGAGTTTGGAACGCGTTGCTATAGTTACAGTGGCAGGAAGGCAAGTGTTAAGTGCATGCGCTCACAGCGGTGCGTGTGCGTGCGTGCGTGTGTGTGTGTAAATATGTATTTATAAAAAAAATAAGGGGGTGATATGTGGGGGAGTTTTACCTGTGTGTGTAGCATTTAGCAATGTATTTATTAATGGAGTGAGGTCTATAGAACCAGGGTCAAGGTGTTCTATTGGAATCTCTATAAAAATCATAAGAGACATAATCATTACTAGGCATAGGAACTGCATCATATAACATTTTTTTTTTAACAATTTACGCTATTTACATTTATTAGGTCTACTAATTAACATACTAAGCAGCATTGTTAATGATTGTTCATCATTGTTGGTATTAATATCAATACATTATTACTTTAATATTAATGACTCAATGCAGTCATTATTTTTTGTTCAGTTGCAGATAATTTTATCTGCAAATGATCAATTTGGATGGATTTTTTTTTAAGAGAAATACAATTAATACGCAACACTAAGAACAGTTGATTAAACAAGCTTAATCATGCGCTGTTCCTACATGACTGAAATCCTGCAGCTGTACTGACTCAGTGTGGATGAAACTGTAAAACTATCAGCTGCAATATTTACTGAATTCCCAATTTCATATACATTAAATTAAGTTTCTAGTTTACATGTATTAGTCATATACATTAGGGGATACTTTAAAATGAAATATCCCACAATAAAATATCCCCTAATTGTTGTGAGCAGTGTATATGGTAAATGAACAGTTACAAGACGGTGGCACTCATGAATGGCATTTGTTGTGATTTGTATTTGAACAAGTTGCTTACCTGTTGATGCTAGAACATGTCGTTCTTGGTCACTGTGTCTTGGCACTAAAAATATGATGTGTTGGTTTTTAATTTATTAACTTAGACATTACTTTTCCTGTTAAGATATTGGATTTTACAAAGCAGGCATACACCAGTAAGCCTAAACATTATGACTACTTTATCTTTAACAATGTTTAGGTAAATGAAATGTGCCGGTTGACATCGACATGAATAGATATCCCAGAAAAAAAACATTGCTAACTTCCTAACTTTCTTCTCACAGTGTGTCCTGGTACAATCTGATCCCCAGGTGAATAGTGCACATGTACTCAGTTGCCCTGCAACTGAAATACAGTGTTCCCTCACCACTTCGCGGTTCACTACTTGCCGACATGACAAGTTTTTATGTGCGGTTTTGTGTTCTCTGTTTGTGAAAGTTTCATTATAGACTGAATTAATTCAAGCCCTACGATACCACCCAAACATTCTGCAAGTTCTACGGCTAAAATAGTGTATAAACACTTAAATATAGCGTCCCCACTTCGCGTATTTTGGAGTGAACACTGTATTTTTATTGCTCTGAGGTCCAGTTTGACACTCAGAGCAAGGATGCAGGTTATGGAGTAATGTTTGCGGCACCCCTAAAGTCAAGGGCAGAATCTAGAACAAAACTTTTGTGCAAATGTGGGTGCACATACATCTTTTTTGTCAAAGTCAAAACTCTAAATCAAATGTATTTCTATAGCGCTTTTTACAATGGAGCATTGTCTCAAAGCAGATTTACAATATTACATTATCTTAATAGACCAATCCCAAATTGAACAAGCCTAGGGCAGTGGCAAGGAAAAACTCCCTGAATGAAGAAAGAAGGAAGAAACTTTGGGAGGACCAGAACTCAAAAGAGACCCATCCTCCTTGGGTGGCCTAGGTGTTAATTAAAATATTTAAGTTGTAGTAATAGTAAAATTAAGTAAATAATACAATTTTAATTGCATAACGAAACAGATTTAAGATAATGAGTCCTCAGTGGTAAGTTATTGGGGGCACATCGTCTCCTAATAACTAAATGATGGAGGGAGTTACTGCACTCTAGTGAGACCCAAGCATGGTGGGACTGGGTTTCTGTTGATGAAAACCAGTAGAGTGATGCTGAGGTGGAGGAACATCTAAGTGTGTGGTGCTGGAACATCAGCTCGGAGAGAAAAGAGAAAATGTAGTTTCTTATTGATTTGGCGCAGACTCTTTTAACAATCACTGATGCCAGGTGCAGCATGAAGCTCCGGCAGCACTAACTATAGCAGCATAACTAGAAAGAGGAGAACCAGAAGGTAGCACAACCAAGAGGTAAGAGCAAACCTGAGCCAGTTGCCTCATAAACCAAATCTAACCAAAAGTGTGCATAAATAAGTTTTTTTAGCCTAGACTTAAAAAAATTGGAGATTGTTTGAATCTCTAACTAAAGTGGGAAGTTTATTCCATAGTTGGGGGACTAAGTATGAGAAATCTTTTCCCCCTGCTGTGAAGTCCTGCACCCTGTGAGCGAAGTAGGCGAGCTGTATTGTAAGATTCTAAGAGTTCACTCAGATAATGTGGGGTCAAACTGTGTAGAGCTTTATATGTTACAAGAAATATTTTATAATCAATAAAGAATGTAGCTGGTAACCAGTGTAGAGACGACAAAACAGGACTGATATGATCAAATTTTCTAGTGCTGCTGAATTCTGCACTAGTTGAAGTTTGAAGACACCAACAGAATACGAAGTGATTGTAATTAGCTTTAGCAGGAGCTATACACTTAGCTAGTGTTGTAGTACTCAATTCTGGACTTAATCTCAAGAGCCTAAACGAGCAGTCTGATTTTGGTATTGAGACCTCATTTAGGATATGTCTTATCTTGGTCTTGAAGTAAGGTGGACTAGGACGTCTCTCTGAAGTAAGGTTAATTATAAACTGAACATATTTTCTGTCTTTTTGATTATTCACACAACAACAATCCTTTCTAAAGTCCTTTTTAAAAATCACGTTTTTCGTTTTTTGTCTTTACATACTTTTGTGATGAAAAAATTTGGAATCTGGTCTCGGTCTCAGCCTTGGCCACTCATAGTTGTGGACATAGTTGTGGGTGTGACTCAACTAAATGTCTAAGACTTGACCTCTACTTGGTGTGTTCCGGCTTTGCTGTTGTGTTGATCTTGTTTCTAGACTCAGAATAAAACACTACACTTAGCGTTAAAACAAAGACAGCCTTTCTCATCACTGAGGTACCAAATGGCTGAGAGATTCTCCAGAGGCCCAAGAATCTCTCTGCAGTCTGTTTTCTGGACTTTATGCAGTGTAGCCCCTCCCCTATCTGCTACCACTGATTGGCTGAGCAAGATCTCACCACTGCAGCCAACAGGAGAGCTTGCTTTGATAGGTTCCCAGGATTCCTTAATGCAGGCAGTAAGAGATAAACAGACATTCAACAGAAAACTAAAACAAACTGTGTCACATGCCCCTTAAACATATCAGCACCAAAAGCTGTGGTTTGTCCCTCTTCAGACTGTCGGTAGATATTCATCATCCTCCACTGTTTCAGAGATGCTCAGACCCAAACGTCATTTCATAAAGGTTTGGACCTTTTTAGAGTTTTTTATATTATACTATATGTTTTATATTTTCACATTTACATCTTTCAGCTTCTCCCACACCACGCTTACGTTGGTATATCTCAGAACAGTTTTATCAAGATGATCAGCATCATCTGTTTTATGATCTGCAAGTGGTCATGATGTTTTCGCATAAGAATTTTTCCTATTTCTGCCCAAATATGACCTAAAACATCTTCAGATTTTCACACAAGTCCTCTTAGAGAAAGAGAACCCACTTAAAAATAGTATACTCTGTCAGTTATTTAGATGTGTATGCGTGTGTCAGTGTCAACCATCATTCAACAGTAGCTGATAGATTCACTTGAGCAAGGATTTACTTTGGCAAACCAAGCATTACAATGCATAATGCATTTACAAAGGCCACTTAAAACTTTACTGTGCAAAATAGAAGCCTCATGTCCAGATGCTGCGTCAAATTCTTGGGCTCAGAGGCATCTAGGCTGAACAACCATACAGTCGTAATGTGTAATGTGGTCAGATGAATTAGTATTCCAGATCTTTTTGGGGAAAAAATCCAAGTGCTCTGAACCATAGACAAACCCAGACTGTCACCCAGACTGTCTGTCATGCTGTGGGGCTGTGTCTTTGCCATTGGTAAAAGTTTTTGTGATGCAGCATTAATGTAGAAAAGTACATTGAGATCTTAGAGCAAAATGCTGACGTCTATGCATTTTTTAACAAAACAATACAACACCACATGCTGCACACTTTGCAAAGGAATGGTTGTCGAAGAAAAGGGTACTGGACTGACCTGACTGCAGCCCAGACCTGTCCCCAATAGAGAATGTGTGAAGAATCGTATAACCAAAAATGCAACAACATCTTTTCCGTACCGTTACATATCTTAAGATGTGTTTGCAGGAAGAAAGGGACAAAATAACACCTGAAACACCAAATCACTTCTCTGTGCCAGAACTTTTTAAAGTGTGGTAACAAGGAATGGATTAATAACAAATGAAACGAGGTTGACCAGACAATGAAATATCTCAGGTTCTTACTGTCTGCAACGAAACAGTAGTAGAGTAAACGTAAAAGTAAATGTTAAAAACCTTGTGCGTTTGTTTATGTGTTTCCCATATTGTCGCACCTTTTTTTTTTTCTGATTTGGGATTGTATTGATATTATGTATTATTCTCATTATAATCTCATTATTATATTGCATTATATATTATTATGTATTTGTTTAATTGGGTGCTCTTTAGACTTTTACAACATTTGTGAAAATCAGTTCTATGTCATATTTATGCAGGAAAATTCTAAAGGTTTCACAAACTTTTAAGCAACATTGCAATACCACAAAATACCACATAATACAAACACCAGTGTATTACAAGTGAACAAGCAACAGAACTGAATTATTAATTGATTTTATCCCTAAATAATATTTAAACAGTTATTCCAAATTCTATTAACATAACTACTACTACCACACTGAATACTAAATTCAAGTGATTGGTATTAACTTACCTGTAATGCAAATAGGTAGCAAAGTTACTATGGCGACAGTGATTCTCATGCTGACCAACAGTTTAAGTTTAAATTGAGTCATCACTACAAAAAACAACACAGAAAATAGGCAGCAGTAATTATAAAAATAAATAGAAAGATTTTATCCTCAAAATTGATCAAAAGTATTCCAGTCTGCACCAGGAAAAAAAAAATCACGTAACATGAAGTGTCAAGAAAAAAACAAGAATATGAAGAATCCAGAAGCTTTTCTTTCTATGGAGAGGCATATTTCTATGTAGATACGTTAATAAATCAGTGTTAAGTAGCCGTTACATTAGAAACAATTCATAGACACCCTAATAGTACACCCATAACAAGCCATTTAATTCTGAGATATTCACCAAGCTAATTATGCCCTTTTGTAGTAATTAACAGGCTTTGACAACAGCCAATGGTAAGGGGAAGGGCAGTGGTGATAAACTTGTACTGTTTATATTTTAAATGCATTGTCATTTATGAATAATTTCATCTTAAATTATTAGGCATAGAGAATAGAAAAGTTTTGTTCATTGAATAAAATTATGTATTATACATTGTATTATGTATTTGCATTCTGTAGACATCAGTAGATGTCAGTCAAGTTTTACAATTACTCAGCTCTAGTATACAAAAGCCGTATTCTTAATCAAACAGAAATATTCTGTTAATTGTGGATGTAAGTAGTAAGTATTATAGATGAGGAGTGAATGTATTACATTGTCATATAAGTTTGAGCAAAAGGAAAACACAATTAAAAAAAAAAAAAGTATTTGTTTATAAATTCAAATATAGCAATAAAAACTTTTTTTTTTATTTTCCCTTTTTGTGGAACTTCCTACCGATACTGCCGATGCTACACTACATCTCTGGACCCTCTCAGTCCTCTCCTTTCCATGCAAAAACAAATCTTAGTCCCTGGTTTACTGCATTTTATGTTCTCATGGATAAAGGATTTGCATTGCTGAGTGAAAATGGAGCAAATTTAATCTCACCCACACACTTGGCTGAGTGTTGAGCACTGCTTGCCTCTCTCTTCCTTTGCCAGTGCTGCCAAAACAGCTTTGTTTCACCCCAAAATCAACTCATGCATCTCAAATTTAAGGAAAGTGATCTCTGCCTTCTTCTCCTTACTCAGCGCTCCTCCTACCCCATCACCCCTACATTCTCTCTTCCAGCCAAGGATTCCATGACCCATTTGCACAAAAGGTGGCTAACTTTCAGTTATTCTTCTGTAATCAAGCTAGTGTTGAGCAAACGTGCACTCACTGCTCGTTTTTTTATTTTAACAGTCAAACTTTCTGAAACTAATGGCCACAAATTATCCAATGGCCAGCCTATTGGATCCAGTATCAACCACAGTTCTATGGGTAATTGCTAGGGACCTTGCCCCATATAAAACAACAATGATCAATAAGTCACTGGCCTATTTTCTTCTCACTTTAAGCTCCAAATGCACCCCTGACAAAGCAATCCTTCAACCTAGTTGTGTCCAACTCCATACCTGAGATTTTAATTATGTGTTAGAGGTTGGATAGTGTGTGAAAGACTTTGTTTGACTTTGAGTGTGTCAAAGTCCCAGTTTCTGGTTTACTTGGAGACTAACGGCATTTTACGATCACGCGACTCCTCACAGTCATATGGTATGAGAAGCAGCTGCATTCCCAAGCAATCTGTATTCTGAATCAAATGTTTAATTTACCCTGGTTATAAAAAATAGTGAACACACTCCTTTGCTGTAATTCTCTTGACTGTAATTGAATACAAGTATGTGCTGTTTAACATCCATTCGATCAACAACCATTCATTGTAACAACTATAATAATAGGACTGTGGATTTACAAATGGAGGTAGGATTTTAAGAGCAGAAACCCTTCTTCCGTGTGTGTGTGTGTGTGTGTGTGTGTGTGTCTGTAAAGTCTGTGTCCTATTGTAAGTAGTACTGCTAGTATGCCTAGCTGGCAGCATATGGTGTAAGGCAGAAACAGCCCTAGACAGGGCGCCTATAAATCATAGGGCACAACAGTGGCACTTTAGAGACACCAATTAACGCATGCCTTTGGACTGTGGGAGGAAACCCGAGCACCCAGAGAAAACCCACAGGAAAGCAGGGAGGACCCAGACCACCTCCTGGGGGACTGAACCAAATACCTTCTCTCTGTGCTGCCGACCAAGTCACTGGCACATAATACGGCACATGCTGTTATAATGCCTTCAATATTTATATTACAGTAGCATAAAAATACCATGTGACTGTTAGGTCAACATCCATCAGTCAAAAGAAAAGATTCAAAGAACGTAATTATGTTGTTAAACAGTGTCTACCTGTAGATTTTTCATTACGTATTACAGTGTTCCCTCGCCACTTCGAGGTTCACCTTTTGCGGACTCGGTGCATTGTGGGTTTTCAAAAAATATTAATGGAAAAAAATATATCGCAGATTTTCGCTGTTTCGCAGGTTTTTCGGAACTTTTACATTAGGAAAAAATCTATTTAAAATATTAATTCTAACAATAAAGGAATGTTATAAATCATAAAATATTACGATTTAAATAGCGTATTTACTCAGCGGATGAATACTCACCAAAAACGAGAAGTAAGACTAGAGCATCGGCCGCCTGAGTCACTACTTGCCGACATGACAAGTTTTTA
>JAUZSU010133754.1:0-16348 GCA_034780255.1 Parotocinclus maculicauda
ATAGATAGATAGATAGATGGATGGAGATATATATATATATATATATATATATATATATATATATATATAGAGAGAGAGATAGAGAGAGAGAGAGAGAGAGAGAGAGAGAGAGAGAGCGAGCGCAATTCAATTACTGCTAAAAATGTTAAATAACTGTTTTTATTATGCTAGGATGGATAAAAAAAAACTTGCAATGGATTAAAAGCAGAACTTAACAAAGACGTGCTGTATTTTGGTTGACGTATATTAAGACATACATCTTAATTCAGTGGGTTAATCATTGCTCTGTCTCAAGAGTTACTGCGTTCATAATGTAGTTCTTCTTTTGCATCTCACTTCCTTTATAATCCATATTTGTGTTCTGTTCTGTTATCTGACTGAGCCTTTCCCTGCTGTTAACAGACTAACCTGTGGTATAAGTTATGTTAGTTATGTTATGTGAGTTTTACCCAGCATGCTGTTCGGTGATGTAAACCTTGGCATCACTCAGCAGCAGCAGTTTCTATACGGGTTGAAGTGCTGTACCGCCCAGCATATGAAGTGAAATAGCAGAAAGATCATAAAATAGTTGTACTTGTGTGGTTCTGATAACAAAGTACATTTTTACAAAATAAAAAAGTACATAACAAAATACACTTTTGTGGAGGTTTCTAATACTAGGCATGCACAGGCAGGATCCCAATTGGATAGTGTAAACACTAAAGATTTGCACATATTTTACTTTACTGATGTGTATCATTTTTGTCTTAGTTTTTGAAAAAGTTCTTGCTAGTGCTAAATTACAGGTTAAATTACAGGGGAATTTACATGGATAGCTAGTGTATGAGTGTACACTATACACTGAGTGTATTTGCCTTCGTTTTGAGAGATACTTTCCGGATGCACTGTAAATACCAAACATTCCAACTGCATTTAGCTCAATTCTTGTTTATCTGATGTCTGTCATCTTTGCTTTCTTGCCCAACCTGTCTTGCCCAGTCCTTCTTTGATTGGCGATTTTCTTGAATCTAAAGTTAAAAGCTAAAGCTAAAGGCTAAAGTTCTGAAAACTATGTCTGTGTGCTTTGTTCTTTAGACTTTATAGGTAGGTTCTTTAGACCACTAAGGTGGTTTGGTTAATAGTTTCATTGACTTTATGATGGAAATGAGATGATATGCATACTGTAAATACACATACATCAAAAAATATATATTGAATGTTTTTTGTTATTCAACAATAGTCAACCAGTCTCAGTGATAGACAGCGTGATCTTAAGTTCATTTTAAGAAGTTGCTCTGTTGATTGCTTTGAGGGATGTATTATTATATACTTTCATTATTGAATATCATATTTTAAAACATACTTATATACACAGTAACAGTGTGAGAAGAACTTAGAGGCACCTAAGAGGAGGAACACCTACATTCCTTTTTATTTATGATTATTTAGGCAATTGGCCATTCAGTTAAGCCATTTTCCACTAAAATACAAGGAAGTTTAGGAAAGTTAAGTCTGAGTCTTTTCGACGAAATTACTTTTATCCAATTGTCACAGTCAATACAGTGTCCAGGTAAGTATAGTAGCTTTTGACATTTTCAGTGTCAGAGCTGTTGTGTGCCTTGTAATGTCAATGTATTTCTCTTGACCACTTCATGCACTTTTCAGATGTCAACCAACCAAGACTGGCTGAGTGAGAGAGTGGTGAATATACCAGCTCAAATTATTTGTTTTTGAGTACAGCTTTGGTTGAGACCCAATGGGCTTTATCATTTTTTCCTACAATGCTCTCTTAACCCTATTTTAAACATTGAAATTACAGAATGCAGTTGGTCCATGTCAAGTCATAGTCAATAAGTGGGAGACCCACCAGCTGCCTCGAACATTGAGTCCCTCAGGTATATGAATTCAGAATAGTGCACGGTTTGGTTCAGTGTTTCTATGCTCTATAGGTTCACAACGCTCTATAGGTTTACAATACATAATCACATATTAGTCATATAATAAAAATAATACAAATAAATGTCTGCGGTTCAGCTGAGCCTATTCTAATTACCTTTTAAAGACACAATAGCTTTTGTTGTAGAGTTTCCAAATTGTTTTGGTAGAGCTATTTTTCCCTATATAGTCTGCCGTTATGCCACTTTTGCCGTCTTGTTGTGTACCTCTGTATGTAAACCACTCAAATAGCTATAATAATGCTATAATATCATTGCATTTATATTTAATTATGTAAGTTTCTTTATATTATTGTTGTTGTTTTTATTGCACTCTTTTGTTTGTTTTAAAAGTTGCTAAATACAACCTCATTGTGGCCTTTTTTGAACTTATTGTCTTGCTTGTGCTTTGTGGCATTCTCCAGTGCTAGTTACACTCACAATTCTGTTTACCAATTTAACACAAAAACAACTTTTAGCTTTTCTGAAAATGATTGGAATTATTATCAGCCAGAAAGTCCATTCAAGTTGTTTTGCTTTACACTCCTGGACAAAAAATGCACCAAGCCCCAAATGGCCAAGTGTTAAGCTTTAACTACAAATATTAAACAAGAAAGGCAGAAGCTTATTAAAGTATGCAAAATTTGTTTTTTTTCACTGAGCACTGATGGCTTCAAACAGTAGTTTGTGTTTAATGTGAGACCAAATACTTTTTAAGGATTAAAACTGGCCTCTGGCCATTTTCAGAAGCCATGTCTTTGGAGTGTCAGCAGAAGTGTTATCCTATTTTTTATTATTTGTTCCTTTTTGGAAAAAAACATATTCTGCCATATTCTTTTACACTTCAAATAATCGTCTGACTTTCACAGTAAAGTAACTCATCAACACTTCACTAAAAAGACTTCTAACACCATGACATAACACATCTTTCTCCATGCTTAACTGTAATAGAGATGCAGTGAGCTCTAATCAAGTCACCTCTCTAACATCACCATACAGCTTGAATCATGAATGTTCACCATAAATACATTGCTCACAAATTGTGAGATAATAATAATAATAATAATAATAATAATAATAATAATAATAATTGTGAGCACCTTAACGCTGTCAAACCCTTTTGGATCAGTCTTCACATATTCTGACAAAAAAAACTGATATTTTTTAGACAGTTATGACTTAACATTTATTTTATTTGCCCAGGAATGTATATACAGTATAGTCACACCACATAGTGCATAGCGATCTGGTAATATTTATATCGTATCAATATCTACAAATCTTTGGAAGTGTAACTGGGACAGAGCATTTAATGTTAATGCACATTGGGCTTGTAAATATTGGTGACATTAAAATCAATCCTATTTGCACCTGAAGTGAAACGCTGAGTACATCAACACACTGGGTAACCTGCTAAATAACATAAATATAAATGTAAAATGTAAATGAAATAAATGTAGTGCCTAGTATTGCTCTGTCCTGGTGAAGCACCTTAAGTAGATGTGCAGGTAATGGGCGGGTTAATGACCTTAGTAACACTGGCTTTGTATTACAGAGTCAGACCATGAAATTAATGATGGGCAATTTGGATTTCATGGTAAGTTATTTTATCAAATATCATAATTTATATGTTTAGTTTTTATTATTTTTTATAATACCATATGCTTAATTTTTGGTGCTTATTACAAGGATATGTCATTGGCAATTTAAGTCCTTCAGTACATTCTTTTCCCTTAAATTAGCTGTCTGTGTTGCCATGCAGATGTTATTGAGTGTGTCGACTCTGGCTGGTTAACATGTCAGACAGAAATCCGCCTCCGACTCCATTATTCTGTCAAGCCTCCAGTCTCCATTACTAAAATGAAATTCAAAAAATCCCGTTTCAGGTACTTTTTCTCTTTTATTTTTTCCCACATAATCTATCCAATCAATTTGATCCATTTGTTTGCTGCTATTGTTTTGAAGAGTTTCTTATATTTTGTAGACTAAAGTTGATGCTGGAGGGTATAGAAGAAGAAGAAGATCAGGAGAGTCCTTGTTCTTGGCATAAGATGACCACGACACTGGAGATCAGTATGATCAGTGATGGTGGTTATAAGTCTCGTCATTCCCAACCAGAGTGCGGCTATGCCCTGGAGCCGACTCATTGGACTGAGTACAGTATCCATACCATGGACCCTGATAATTTGGAGCTCGTATTTGAGTTTTTTGAGGTGCTTCACCAGTACTGTTTCATTAAATGTCATGGTATTACATTCGTGCTGAATCAAGGCATGTTTGTTCATGTGTATGTAGGAGGACCTGAGTGAAAAGGTAGTTCAAAGTGATACTCATCCAGGACATGTTGGAACAGCTTGCCTATTATCCTCCTCTTTTGTGGAGAATGGAAAAGACAATGGAGTCGTCACACTTCCTATCATGAGCAGAAACTCCAGACAGACCATTGGCAAAGTCAGAGGTAATTCCTAAAATCTATGCAAATGAGATACAAACTCAATTATGGTGATTTAGTAGCAAGTGACATATTCATGGAAATGAACAGAAGCATGTCAAACTGGACGAGAGTGCCACACATTAACTGTTCAGTAGGCTGTATGGTCACCCAAGACTGCCTAAACACACTGACAGTCATGGGCATGAAGGGCATTTTAAAATATTCCCTATTGTTTATGTGCAGTGTATCTGTCCAAAATCATACGTTGCATAATTTTATATCACGGTCATGGTATATAAAACAGTGTAGTCATTTGGGGGGAAAATATTGTGGTATAAAGTAAAATGTATTGGATAACTTCTGATTCTGATCACATCAGAATAGATTGTAAACCTGTCAACACAGACATGTAATATAACAGTGAGAGTATAAAACAGTAAAAATATGAAATACTGCACCTATATTTACCAGATAAATGAGCAAACTCAACATCACTAAAGTGTTTTGTGGCTTAGCATTGCATTTATCGGATTGAGGATCTTAGCTCAATTAGCATTAGCTTCCTGAACCGGAGAGAGAGCTGTGCCTCTTATTCACTCTAGAAAGTAGCTAAACTACGTGTTGCTACTTACTTTTTAATAAGGACTTGTTAGAGGGGACTGTGGTGGCCTAGTGGTTAAGGTACTGGTCTCTTGACCAGAAGGTCTAGGGTTCAAATTCCACCTCTGCCAAGCTGCCACAGTTGGGTCTTTGAGCAAAGCCCTTAACCCACAATTGCTTGGATTGTAAGACTGCATCAGTCGTAAGTCGCACTGGGTAAGGACGTCTGCTAAATAATATAACTGTAAATGTAAATGAAAAGGTGCTAACTCTAGATCTTCACAAAGTTTGCAACACTAAGGCAAGAACTGCTCACAAAAATTAGGGAATATTTAATTATAATTTTATTCATAATTTTTGTGAGCAGTGTAGTTTTTTCCCATTCAGACGTGAGCTAGATGTATACTGCTCACATAAATGAGGGCATATTCCATTTTGAAATAATGACATATCCCCTGATTTTTGTAAGCACATAGTAACACACAATTGACAAACTTGGCTCCTGACTCAGCTAGCTGTTTATGCTTACAAGGTCTGGAGTTAAAAGTCAGATTTTTAATTTCGTTTTGTAATTTATTGTGTTTTTAAGACCTTGGTAACGCGAACAGCCGTTGATCAGATTGCTGTATCTGAATTATGTACCATACTGCCAATTGCAGAATTAATGGCACCCTTGTAAATGTATTCTTAGAATTACTATTAATGTAATGTATTAATGCAATCCTAATGTAATCCTAATGAAAAAAGCTTTATCTACACCTTAATATAATTGTTATAAATAATTGCCAGTCATACATTTTAGCTTTTGTATAGCACTTTCTATATGACTCTTCCTATATAGAGCTCTTTCTTTCTGTTTAACAATATTATTTGCCAAATAATTGACAACAAACTCAATATTAAAGCCATGTCTAGCATTTTGATCTGAAAGAACATGCTTATATGGTGTGAGTTTTCCATCCTTAATCTAATCTGCGCTGACACTCCCGTTTATGATACGCACTCCTTCCGAATCATTTACTTTTGTCAACATGCTAATAGCTTGGTGTGTACATACAGTGTACAGTGGAGTGAACAACAAAGCTGAGCGCTGGTGGCAGATCCTGTAAACAGGATCATAGTGTCTACATGTGTGATCTTTATTAAGCTATTAAGCATCTCTTTTTAAGTATTAATACTAGAATATTTGCACTTGTGATTTTCAGTGGACTACCTGGTTATCAGACCCATCCAGGGCTTTCAGTGTGACCTGAGCCAGTGTTTCACTAAATACTGGCGAAAGAGGAGCGCCCTGGATGTGGGCCACAGAGGAGCAGGGAGCATGCATGTTGCCAAGTAAGCCGACAATGTTCTCAAACTCTCTTTAGATAAGAAGTGTCCACATGAACTGGTTTCTTGGCAGAACATTAGCCAGAGCTTCACACCACCGTTTTTTTCTTCCCTCGACTCAAGTCAAGTGGTTTTTCTTGTCATTTCAACGATAAACAGTGGAGTACAGTACACAGTGAAACAAAACAATGCTCCTCCAGGACCAAGGTGCTACATAAAACAATAGACACAATACAACACAAGTGCACGTGTGCAGTAGCATGTGCATTGACGTGAATACAAGTCACAGTAAATACACAAGACAATCTGCTATAAATATCCAAGAACAAGACAATAAACATTGTCATTGCACAGTTTGTTTTAGTCCTTTAATCCTTCATCAGTATTGACAGGACGAGTGAGTGGCTGGACATTTTTGGTTGTTTCACTATTTTCAGTCCAGTAGAGATACTGAAGTGTTTAAAACTCCAGCAGCAATGCTTTATCTGACCCCCACACACAAACAGAACAACACACACTAACACACCACCATGTCACTGCAGTTCTGAGAATGATCAGCCACCCAAATAAATCTGTGGGGGTCCTGACCATCAGAGAAGGGAACTAACAAAGTATGTAGCAGATGAACTACATTCTGTAAATGTAGAACTGCAAAGCGCATCTAATTGCAATCTATCTATCTTGTATCTATTATTTAAGTGGAATTGTTCAAATAGATGAATGTATTTACAAGGAGGTGTATCGTAAGTGATTGATATGCTTGTGTGTATATGTTCTGTTATTTAATTATTCTGTTTTGCAGGCATCACAAGATTAGAGAAAACACAATTGCCTCATTCCTTAGTGCTGCTAGTCACGTAAGGGCAAATGACCAAGTATCTTTGACTAATAATATTTGACTACTCCTAATTAACCTTTACATTATTGCATTATTTATAATTACAGGGAGCCGCATATGTGGAGTTCGATGTCCACCTGTCCAAGGACTTGGTACCAATCGTGTACCATGATCTCACATGCTGTATTTCTACAAAGAAGGTGAGAACCTTGGCCTGGAATGGTAAAGCAGTTAATCTAATCATTTTGTTTTATTGTAATTTATTGAATGGTCCTCAGCTTGTCCTTTTACCCCAAGTTTAAAGGTTTGTACTCTTTTGTTTTGCCCTGATTGACATAAAGCTAGTATGTCACATCATGTTGCCGTTGTAAACATTGATCAAGTCAGTACCAGTGCCTATATGCTTTCTGTGGCTTTTTGTTTAACAGAAAAATGACAAGAATACTATGGTGCTGTTTGAAGTTCCTGTAAAGGATTTGACCTTTGATCAACTTCAGCTTCTTAAAGTAAATATTTCATTGTACCTGTTCTTTTGTTATCCTCCATTTATTCTACTAACATTACAAATGATTTTGCAGTAACCTCTTTTATTATCTGTAAAATAGACTTATTCAGAAGGTGACTCACGGGTCATCAGTCTGTCAGACTACAGCAAATCATTATACTAATAAGTAGTCATAGTCATAGTCATGTCATAGTCATAACAAATTAAATATCTGACCATAATAAATATGAGGTATTAGTTTGTGCAGTTTGTGTTTGTTATCCTCTAATCCTCTAATACTATTTTCAGATTAGCAGTGTCACTGAGGTGTTTAAAAACTCCAGCAGCACTGCTATGTCTGATTCAGTTGTACCGAACACCACGTCAGTGTCAATGCAGTACTATGAATGAGCCACTACCCAAATAGTAATTGATCTGTAGCAGTCCTGTGGGGATCCTGACCGTTAGAGAACAGAGTAATAGGGACTGACAGAGCGTGTGGAGAAGTAGATGGACTACAGTCTATAACTGTAAAACTACAAAGTTTAGTGGCCACTAAAATGTAAATAAAGAATAAACACAATATAAACTGAAAACATGGAATACCCAAGACTTTTGCACAGTAGTATATCCAGCATATATTAAAGTCCTTGGTTTATGAAACATTCAACTTATGATGAGGTATGATCTATAGATTTTAGATTAAACCATAAAATGTTGTTTAATGACACTAAAGATGGGACAGATGACTGAAATGCTTTTTATTTCCTTTCCTGTAGCTTGACCACACTACAGCTATGAAAGCCCATGACTGCAAAGGTATGGCTCATTCTAAATGTACTGTACTGAAGGTTGTATAATATTTAAATAGAAGGACATTTAATTATTTATTGCCATTATGGGAGAACCCACCAGATAACTTATTCATGTATTATTTTAGACATGCAGGACGAGGAGGAGTATATAGATGAACATCAGCCGTTTCCATCACTTTCTCAGGTATTTGCCATTTTCCTACTTGTTGTGTCGATAACAGACATTTTCCACAGTAAAATGATTGAATAAACTGTCTTAATCTAGATCTTCCAAGCTGTTCCAGATGATGTGGGATTTAATATTGAGCTGAAGTGGATATCACAATTGAAGGTAAACAATTATATATGCACATACTGTGCATGGTTTTTAATAAGATTTAATGTGTGGCAAGCTGTTCACTGTTTCCCTGTTCTGCCATCAGGATGGCTCGTGGGATGCAAACTTGTCCACTTATTTCAACATGAACCAGTTCCTGGATATAATTCTCACCTGTGTGCTGCAGAATGCTGGAAAGAGAAGAATAGTCTTCTCTTGCTTTGACCCTGATGTGTGTGCAATGTAAGAACATCATTCTAGCAAACTAACTATAGTGTCTTGTCTGAACTAACAGAACCTCACAGGTGCTCGCTTTCTGCGTTTTGCTATAAACCTATTTCCTTATACCTTATGCTTCTGAAACTGCTGGTTGTGGTTTGCGTCTGTACAGTTTAGAATCTTTGTTTTCTGTCATTGTATTTGGTCAAATGTTCAATGAAAAATTTTTTTTTACTCATTTTGTAACATTTTTGATGTGTTGTATTTCAGGGTCCGGAGGAAGCAGAACAAGTACCCCATCTTGTTCTTGACTCAGGGTGTGTCGTACGTCTATCCTCAGCTGATGGATATCCGATGCCAGACTACTCAGATAGCCATAAGCTTTGCTCAGAGTGAAAACATTCTGGTTAGTGAATCAGATGCAGATGATTCTGCTGTGGATGATGCAAAACATTGTGCAAGTTTTTACATTTGGCCAGACAGCTGTGAAACTCTCAGCGGCACGATACAGATTTCAGTGTTTGTATAAATAATTCCCAGTTTTAGTCTTTAGATGAAAATTTCTTATACTTAGCGAGTATTTAAGGTTGCCACAATAACACTTTTTCATTTCATTCAGACTCAGTTAGCCTTTTCACTGTCCAGAATTGAGTTGTATTTGAATCTCCAAGTAAATAATTAATGTGTGTTATTGGAAATAAACTGCATTCTGGGAACAATGCCAAAACAACCTGGCACCATCACAGGACAGTGAAAAGAAATGCTATGAATAGTATCATCATAGCAGAATTTATTTAATTATTTCTTAATTATTCAATAAGAGCATGGAACTTGCCGCAGTAGAGTAGTTCAACTAAAAGTTATACGTAAACATGGTTACTGATGAAGGCTACATTTCTCTTCTCTGCACATAAAGATGGATCTATCTATAAGCACACACTTGCAAAATGTGTATAAAAGTAGCTTTGCGTTTTCGCTGTTTACAGGGTATCAGTGCTCACACTGAGGATCTTCTGAACAATATGGATTACATTACAGAAGCCCAGTCTAAAGGCTTGGTGGTGTTTTGCTGGGGTGATGACAACAACGACCACGAAAACAGGAAGAAGCTCAGGGAGAAAGGCATTGACGGCCTCATTTATGACAGGTGACTGCCCTCGACATTATTTCCATGTTGGCTAAATCAAAATCTGAATTGGAGGATTTGCTTTCTGTTTCAAGGTAACATTTATTTGAACAGTCAAGTCACTCTAGGTAGTTCAGATGTATTTATTTTGTTTTGGTCCATGATTTATTCAGGACTGGAGCTTGTCTTGTACATTTTGTCTAGTACATTTTATTCTAACTCACAGCAACTCTGGTATCCTGTGTATAGGTTACACGGTTAGTGTCATTTTGTAGTTATGTAACACAGAACATGCTGTGTGTGCATTTAATGCTTCATTTCCTTCCATCTTTCACGTCTCACCCACTCAGTCCCCCATGCACATGGCTTTTGTACTCTGTGCTGATTAGATATATTTTATTAGGCAATTGGATGCTGATGTGATATTGCCATGGTTCATTTTATTCATAGTAACTTTTTACCAAATGTTAAAAGTTTGCCTTAATGGTTATTCGTGTCTGACAGGTTCAATTCAATTCAATTGAAGTTTATTTATATAGCGCTTTTTACAACGTAGCATTGTCTCAAAGCAGCTTCACAATATTACATTGTCTTAAAAGGCCAATCCCAAGCCTTTTGCCTTCAGGAGCTTTAATCCTAACGGTCCAGAAACAGAATTAATATAATGTGTTTATTATACAGAAAATAAACACTAATATATCAATTAATAAGCTTTTAATTTATTCATAATGAAGTTTATGTTCAGTAAATAAATCAGGTCTGATTTATAATTCAGGCTAAGATCTACTATTCTACCAACAGAAGAAAATCGGAGTGAGATCCCAGTGTTAAACCAGAGTACAGGATCCTTTTTTTAAATTTAAATTAATTTATTATGGATTATAGAATAAATACAGGAAGATAAAGAAAGAAAGAAAGAATGGTTAAAACCACAGATAAATAAATAAAGTAAAAGAGGGAAGAAAAATAGAAGGATAAAGAGAAATAAGAAAGAAACATGGACTTAAAGTAAAAGAAAAATGGATGAAGAGAGAAAGAGAAAATGCAACGAAAGAAAAAAATGGAAATGAGAATGATAGAGAAATAAAGGCAGAAAGACAATGAAAAAAGGGAAAAATAAAGTGCTAAAGACAGGAAACTAGAAAAAGATAATTGAAAACTAAAGAGAACACTTAGATGGAAGGAAAGAAACAGAAAGGGAGAGTAAGAGAATCGAACGAAAAAGAGAAAAAAGGAAACAAGCAAAGAAAGAAAGAAAGGAGAAAAATAGGAAGGGAAGAAGGAAGAAAGAAATATAAGTAAATAGAACTGCTAAAAAGACAGAAAAGTAGAACGAAAGAGAGAAGGAAAGAAAAATGGGTATAAATAACGTAAAGATCCCCAAGAAGTGCTACTGTCCCTGTACTGTCATCTTGCTGAAGCCAGGACATGAAGAATGGAGGCTGTTTACAGAGCAAAGGGTAGAGGCACTACCCTGCCTTTTAGATTTTTGAAGCCTAGGAAATGATGGTGCTTCATTTGGGTTGTGTTTCCTCACCCTTCACATGCAGATCACAGCTGGACTGGATTCGGTGGGCAGAATCCAGATGCGCACCAGACGAACCCTCAGGGGCCATTTAGCCAAAATCTACGCCATGCACTGGGCTACCGATTCCAGGTCAGTACGAGAGAGAGAAGGTGGGAGGGGGGAGAGAAAAAGCGGTGATTTGGAGGGTGGTAGAAATTTCAGAGGAGCGTGGGAGGATAGGCGTGTTTCCATCCTCCAGAGGAAGCCCTGCAGGTCTGCCAGAGTACTTTCGATGAATAATGGAGCAGCTTGCTCACAGCTCGATGGTGGTCTGAGATTATACAGAATGCCTCCTGCTCTCTTGCTATGCCTTGTTCTTTTAAAAAAAATCACCCTAGCTTCCTGCATCTACTTCTGCTCCTAAAGGAGAGCCAATATGAGGGACACTAACAGATCAGCAATATGTACAAGGCTGTGATATCTCTCAATTGGCACGGTTTCTAACTGGCGTTTTTCTTCAGTATAACGCTAATCAACACAGCAAGGGCTTTACGGGAATGTCTAGAGTTTTTTTTTCTTTTTTTTCTTTGTTCAATTACCTAGGCTGCTGGTGAGTGCCTCGCAAGATGGCAAGCTCATCATTTGGGACAGCTACACAACCAACAAGGTGAGTCCAGAACTAATTAATGAGGTGTTGTGCTTTTCCAGTGGTGAGAATCCATCCAAATGCGTGGCGTTCTTTCTCAGATCCATGCTATCCCTTTGCGCTCGTCCTGGGTCATGACGTGTGCTTACGCTCCCTCCGGGAACTACGTGGCCTGTGGGGGCCTGGACAACATCTGTTCCATTTACAGCTTGAAAACGCGCGAGGGGAATGTCAGGGTCACCAGAGAGCTGCCCGGGCACACAGGTAAACCCGTTGCACAGGGGCAGGTGGGAATGCCTATCAGAGTGCAGGTAAAGTTGACACTGTTGTTTTCCTTTCTCTAAGGGTATTTGTCTTGCTGTCGTTTTCTTGATGATTGTCAGATAGTCACCAGTTCCGGAGACACGACCTGGTGAGTACCGAGGTCTGCCCAGTGCTCATACCTATGGCATCTCCTCCTAAGTGCTTATCTGTTGTTTCTCAGCGCCCTGTGGGACATCGAGACTGGTCAGCAGGCCACCGTCTTCTCAGGACACAGCGGGGACGTCATGAGCCTCTCTCTGAGCCCGGACTCCAGGACCTTCGTATCGGGAGCCTGCGATGCCACCTCCAAACTCTGGGACGTCCGTGATGGCATGTGCAGGCAGTCCTTCACCGGGCACGTCTCGGACATCAACGCTGTTTCTGTGAGTGGCCGTAATTGGAGCTGGGTAGCACTCTGACAAAACAATCACTGCAGCTCCAGAGATCTCTGGTTTGATCCCTGCAAGCCTTTTTTGAACAGTAAAGTTTTAAGTGGTATTTGTGAATGTAACTATGTACTGTAGAGCTTGATAAAGGTTTCAATAAGTAATCCCTTATCCAAGTGCTTCTATCAGTTATTAATGAATGAAGGTACTTGATGCAGTGCCATCTAAAGGAGTGGACTGAAATTCCTCCAGATTCTGAATCGTTTAATGATATTATGCTCACGATGGTAACCTTTCTCTTTCAGTTCTTCCCCAACGGGAACGCCTTTGCGACCGGATCCGACGACGCCACGTGTCGGCTGTTCGACCTGCGGGCCGATCAGGAGCTGATGATGTATTCTCACGACAACATCATCTGCGGCATCACCTCCGTGTCCTTCTCCAAGAGCGGCCGCCTGCTTCTTGCCGGCTACGATGACTTCAACTGCAACGTGTGGGACACACTGAAGGGAGAGCGTGCAGGTGTGCCCCCATTGCAGCACACTTTACATATTGGGACGTAAACTAATGCGGTGTCACTAAACGTCCATTTTATTAAGACCTAATTCTTTAACCCCTTTCCTTCGCAGGCGTTTTGGCCGGACACGACAACAGGGTGAGTTGTTTAGGTGTGACTAACGACGGCATGGCCGTGGCCACTGGCTCGTGGGACAGCTTCCTCAGGATATGGAACTGACCTGATTGGATAGGACTGGAGATCGTAACGTCACTCCGACCAATCACTGCCACAGAGGATCCCCCAACCTCCCCCTCCCGTTCTCTACCTTTGGCAGGTGGTCTCCTGATCTCCATCATTACTTACCACACCCTGCTCTACCCGCCTCCTCCACTCAAAAAACCCGTCCCCTCCCAAACCCGGGTGCAGAGGACAAGGCCAAGCTGTTAGGGGTCTGTCTCTCTAATCTTTTGATCTGTGTCTTTTTATCTCTACAGCCTCGTTACCTGAAGAACCTGGGGGTAGTGCCTGTGTGTGTGTGTGTGTGTGTGTGTGTGTGTGTGTGTGTGTGTGTGTGTGTGTGCGTTCTTCTGTGCTTGTTTGTGTAACGGTGTTCGGATGTTGTGCGTCGGTGACGCTGTTCTGCCTCTGTCGATCCAAGCTTATTGTGGGGTGTTCCAGCCATGGTGCCTCCTGCTCTGTCAGGGCGGGTTCGATAGCTGCCGTTGTGCCCTTCACGTGCAGGTTGTGTTTGCAATTCCGTTTCATCCCAGTGTGTCTAATTTAAATCCGTTCTCTATCGCTCGTATGTAAGAAGGATGGTGCCATTACGAACGTGTGCCGGGTATTGGAAAACTCTTCAAACCTATTCTATACCAGCGTTTTATAGACCAGGGGCCAATGGTGGTGTTTTAGACCTTTATGTGCCCCGTCTCTGGAAACCAATTCATGGCACATTTAAGGGCTTGTTTGGCTTAACGGAGCTATTTAGGATTTAGTTCTAAAAGAAAATCTCAC
Source organism: Parotocinclus maculicauda (assembly GCA_034780255.1). NCBI lineage: Eukaryota > Metazoa > Chordata > Actinopteri > Siluriformes > Loricariidae > Parotocinclus > Parotocinclus maculicauda. The sequence continues at coordinate 14,430 of JAUZSU010133754.1, forward strand.
TAAAGTCGTCCGTACAGTACCACCAGCAAAACTGGCCAACCGTCGCTGGCTTAAGCCTCTGTTGTATTGATCAGAAGGTCATGTGTTCAAATCCGACGCCACTGTGAGCAGGATGTCACGAATTGGTAGTTTTCCGGTGCGGGTAACTCTACAGCCGGCTCCTATGGGTGTTCTGTCAGTTCCCCCAGTGTTTTTGGGACAGCTGATTCTGAGACTATGGATTCTAGAAGAGCTGCCCATGTTTTGTAGTTCAGGGGTCAATGTTGGTCCCTAATTGGGTATTATTCTTTGCTGAACCGTTCCTTGGTGCCAAATAAGCGAAACTCGCCAACCGTTTGTGATTTAAGCCTTTGTAGTATTGATCCAGAATGTGTGTTCAAACCCGTCACCACTGTGAGCAGGACGTCACAAATCCGTAGTGTTTTATGGGACGGTTACCTTACTGTTTCCGAGTCAGATCCTCGATGCTCTTAGAGATTCCCCAAATGTGAGATGTGAGCGTCGTTTTGCGACCCCCACGGGTGCTTTCCCCAGCGTCAATACGAAAGAAAGAGAATGAAGATCGTATTAAAACCGTCGTGTCACTTTTTCACGGATGCTTAACTCCACACTTTAGGTATTTTTCACTTATCTGAGAAGGAATTATTATTTTTTTTATATGTGACTGTGATTTTCCTACAGTATCGAGTCTCTTTCTCCTCTCTAGACGTGCTGCTTTTGTTAATTTTTTAAATTGTGCTTTCAGTGAGGCTCTATGTATTTTTATTTGTATTTTTTTTTGGTTGTTTTTTAACTTTTCCTAAACTTTCTGACTTTTTGGAAAGCTTTAAGGTTTCTGAATGTTTGAAAAGCTGTGTCGCAGAATTTTCTCCGTATGAAATCAGCTCCTTTTTAATTGTTAACAGTTTAAGTGAACGCCGGCTGACTGTGGAAACCCAGCACATTTTCTGAATGTTCAGACTTTTGTGTTGTTTTTTTTTATAACGTGATAAAAACCCTTAGTCATAATCTGAAGTGGTGTTGTGTTCTTTATTTTGTACGTCCTTTCCCTTGCACAGCATTTCTAGATAAATTAGGGGTGTGCTTACAGTCTGGTGATGCCCCCCTTGCCCTAGTCTGCCAACTAGGCAAAAGAACAGCTTCTCTGTTAAGACGTACACTACCCAGAAGTAGCCCCTGAGTGCCTTTTTGTAGGGCAGCGCTATATGTGAAGCACTTTTACACCCTCTTATGGCATGAGCCAGTATTTTAATCAGTTGAACTTAATATGAGCTGAGGTTGCAGTGCCACTGGGTTAAGCTAAGTCACTTTAGAGTTTGAAGGGTTTTTAAGATGAAGGAACAAGGTACAGATTTTCCTGTAAGAAATAGTGGGTTTAGGGACCCCCCTTGTTTTTTGTTATCCAAACTATTTTAAAATAAGAGGTCCATTTCTACAGCATTAGAGTCTGTAAATTGATCCTCTTCGTAAAATAATTATTTCAACCACAGAGTAAACAATGAGCCTCCAGTCAGCCGCGGTTCCAGAGTAAACCAACGGAAGTGGCTTCAGTGACTGTGAAAGATCAGAAATCCCGACAGCGTAAACCTAACCAGAGGCGTGACTCGAATGCAGAAAAGTCCTCACTTCCTCTAACGTCTCTTAAGGGGAAATCCATGCTGTAGGGCTGAATGTGTTCTGTTCCTGATGCAACCTCCACCGTGTGTTGCTGCACCTTTTGTTTATCTCTACAACAGCAAACAATTTGAGGGATTTACCGTATTGCTTTTTAAAGGAACAAAACATATATTTAGTGTCAAGTAATTGCGCAGAACACTGTAAAAGTGGTCATATTATATGTTTTTAATCTGTTGACATTATAGTTCATGCACAGATTAAATTAACGTGGATCAAACTATCACATAGTATTTCATTTGTAT
>JAUZSU010133764.1:0-16347 GCA_034780255.1 Parotocinclus maculicauda
ATGCCACACAGTGGTAAAAATGGCCTTGTCCCAACTTTTTTGGGATTTGTTGACGCCATGAAATTTGGAAACAACATGTTTGAATATAAAATGATACATTCTCTCAGTTTAAACTTTTGATCTGTGATTTGGGTTCTATTCTCAATAAAATATTAGATGTTGGCATCTCCACATCAATGCATTCAGTTTTTATTCACAATTTGTTTAGTGTCCCAACTTTTTTGGAATCCGGTTTGTATGTTACACACATAATAACACATGCTAAGCAACACTCTGCATAAAGAGGTCGTTTTAAAGAAGAGCTCTTTAAGAGAAAAATATAAATGTATTTTTTATAAATGTATATATTAGTTGTGCATTCCTAAAGCTCTGCCTTAGACAGCAGAGATGAATCAGATGATGAACTAGACAGAGGAAGTCATGGCAGAACTAAAGGTATTTGCTCTTTTTAAAATGAAATCCACAAGTGACACGTCATTCTCAGTTCTTGTAACAATTTATTTCATATTAATTGTAGATAGCCTATGCTTCAATTTATGTGAGAGCCAGTGGTTTAGTGCTTTTGGCTGTCAAAGTTAGAAATTTGAACAACTTATAGCTGAGGACATTAACAGGCTTGATCAATAATCGAAAGACTTTTGAGTGTGAAATTGCGTACAGTGACTTGTTAGCAACAATAGCTTTGTAGCTACAGTACAAAGCTGACAAAGCAAATGTGAGACATGTCTAGACAGATTAATTACATCTGACGTATTTACTTTCTGGTGGAACAATTCTTTCATTTGGTTCAATTCACTTTTGTGCTCATTTAGAAATGAGCCATGATTCAGAACTTTTTTTTCTCAAGGTTGGACAGTTTGCCTCTCAATTTCTTTTGGTGTCTTTCTCCATTTCCCTCTCCCTCCCCCTTTTTCTCTCTTTCTTGGAGCAAGAGTTAATTAAAGAACAGCCATGACTGGCGTTCACATTGCCCAGCCCCATGGGCGCCTGGCAAATGACAGGGCAATGTTGATATGTGGGCTCCAAAACCCAGCAGAACAGCCAAGGATAACCCCCGCCCCTTGCCTCCTCACATCATCTTACCATGACTACAGGCTTTCCACGACCCCCTACCCTACACCTTATGGTGTTAATACAAGATGCCCATCAGTGATGACCTGAGAGGAGCATTGTGACTGCATTGTCATAACTCTCTTTACTGATCAAAATGACAAAATTTTATGGAAGTTGTACATATTTAGTCCACAATTAGTAAAAGACATGACTCATCTGCAGTCTTTTTTCCCAACCCAAAGCTATTCTACAAAAAATGAATGCTTTTTTTCAGCCTGAACTCCATCCTCGATATTTTTATAGCATGTATGAATTTTAGAAACAATAATTTCAGTACTATTGTCTGTACTGAGAAAAGAAGAAAACCTGTTTACTTAAGCAGACACATTATGAAAACTGAAATTTGCTTATGGGATTTTGTAAATAATTGTATTCATTATCACCTTGACTGACCAGTCTCTCAGACGCCTTGTAGACGTCACTGGTGTTTTAGCAATTATTTAACGCTACCCTGTTGGCTAGGCAGGCAGGCACTTACACACCTGAAACTATGCCAATTTAGAGTGACTGAACGACCTAACACGCATGTCTTTGAACAGTGGGTGGAAATCCGAGTACCCGGTGTAAACCCACGCAGGCACGGGAAGGACATGCAGACTCCACACAGAAAGGACCCAGGATGCAACACCCTAGACTTGAACCCGGGACCTTCTTGCTGTGAGGCAGTGGTGCTACCCACCGAGCCACTGTGCTTCCCTAATTGTATGTATAATGCAAATTTAAAACTAAAATTATTAACATAACAGTACGTTTATACATTATTAAAATGTATTGTTTAATTCAAAACAGTTCAGTCCAGTCCAGTTCAGTAAAAACACTAAACAGCATTTTATACTTGGGACTGATCCTGATCACTTAGCATTAAGATCACTATATTATCTATACTATTTGATCACTATATTATCTCATTGGTTATTATCATCTGCAATAATATCCCCTTTCCATCTAGTAGGATGTGGATCTAGAAGAATGCACTACAATACCAAATTGTTAGGTGTAGATCAGACTCTGCGGTCTGTGCATAATACATAAAAAGCATTATAGACAGTGCTTTAGAGTTAGAGAAAAAAAGTAAGTAAGTAGCTCCTGGAGATCAGAATGGACTTGGATTTCATTATTAGATAAAACAAAATAAATATCTCTTAAAGAAAATGTGATGGGTCTATGATGTTGCATGGGTGCCGTGGGGACCTTATGGGTGCACTCAAGTACTAAATACAGCAGTGTCTACAACTGTAATGCATGTGAGCTTTCCTTTTTGTTGAAATATTTTTTTTATGTTCTAAACTGTTTCTATTGAATGGGTAGATATCTGTATTGTCAGCAAAATCATGCTAATAAATCACAAACATTTTTCATAACCTTCTTTACCATCTTAGTAATTCAGCACTGTTCAATAATTAAATCCATGGAGAACATGCCATATTTTGTTGTTGTGAAACATGAATTAGTAAGTAAGGTGAGGAGTTTAATCAATAATCTCCAGTTCTAAGAGCAGACCACTTTCATACATGGTATAGTCTGCACGGTTCACTCAGAACCCAGGTTTTAGCTCAAGAAAGATCAGTTAGCTGAACATACTTCTGGGTTTAACAACTGCCTACACATTCAACCCAATGTACCAAACATCTTAGGTCCAAGACATAATTGCATTATGTTTGCAGTATGATAATTACCTATTTATGGATGTTTGTGTTTTTCTCAAAATTGCTGTTGTAATGCTGCACTGGAGTCAGGACATTAATCCTGCTAAAACAGTATACATATAAAAAGCAATCACAAGAGGAAATGGTACCAGCATCTTTACCTGGCATTGTGAGGGCAAAGGGGTGAGAACTAGGCATCTTCTCAAGCCTTGCCTTCTAATTAGTACTGATTGTCTAGGTCCAAAATGGTTTATGGTAAACTATTTCAAGTGTGAAAGGTTGGCTAAAAGGATAAAAAGAAGCAGAGACAGAGTGGTTACATAGACACACCACATAAAACCACATACTGTGGTTTATTAAAAATGTTCATGTTTACATTAATTACATTAATTAATGAATACATATATATATATATACATATATATACACATATATATATATATATATATATATATATAAACACATTCATATAGAAACATTAAATTTACTTTTTATATTAGTCTTTTTCCATTCTAGATAGTAGTATAGACAGTATAAACCTGAGATATTTCATGGCTTGTCTTTTTTTAATAAACATCCATTCCTGCATTTCAAGCCTGTACCACATTCAAAAATATGTTGACACAGGGGCAATATAAAGCTAGTAATGCATACAAAAATAAATAAGGCCATTTCAAACAGGTGATTGCAATCATTATTTACAAAAGCAGCATCCAGGATAGGCTGAGTCTTTGATGAGCAAAGATGGCCAGAGGATCTATAGTTTCTCAACAAACATGTAAGAAAATTATAAACATGTTTAAAAACAATATACCTCATTGAAAGATTGTTAGGGATTTGCATATTTTTTTTTCTACAGTGCATAATGTCATTCAGCTATTCAAGGAATCCAGTGGCATTTTAGTATGTAAAGGCCCGTGATCTTTGAACCCTCAGATGACAATGCATCAAGAATTGCCATTCATGAATAGTAATGGCATTACTATGGCAAACCTTTGTCAAGCACTACAGTAAGGGTTACATTTACAAATGCCACTAAAAACTGTGTAAAAAAGAAGCCTCATGTTAACAATGTCAAGAAGCGGCATCAAATTCTCTGGGCTCAGAGGCATCTATGATGGACCATCACGCAGTGGATTGTGATCAGATCTGTTGGAATTTTTGAAAAATAAAAAATAAAAATTAAAGTGCTCTTAACCAAAAAAGAAAAAGCAGCAACAATCAGCAACAAGTCAAAAGCCAGGGTCTGTCATAGTATAGCGTCAGTGCCATTGGCAAAGGTAATCTAAACAATGTGTGGAGTGTTTTGAAATAAAAAATGCAACAAAGATGACCCTATACTGTTGCACATCTTGTTTGCAGGAGGAATGAGACAAAATAAGATCTGAAACAAATCAGTTGTTGAAAAGGAGTGTTCACGTTACAGTTGCCAAATGATTTACATGTGTTCAATGATTTACCGTCACATTTTTTTTGAATGTTTCAGGTTTGTAATGCAGGAAAATATATTTATTAACAATGAAGCTGACCAGGCAAAACATGAAATATCTCAGGTTCCTACTGCCAGCAATTAAATAAAAGTCAAAGTAAATTTCAGAAACCCTGTGTTTTTATATGCATTTTCCATACGTCACAACTTTTTCTGATTTGGGGTTGGATTTAAAATTTACAAAGAACATAAAAACAAATTCAGTTACTTTAGACTAGAAGTGACTTAAAGATCACTAATTCAATGGCGATGTAAAAATTCTAGAAGCTTGTTTTAGAATAAACAATTTTCATGATGTAGATTACAGTCATTTTCAACATTTTTCAATAGAGAGTAAAGGGAGAAAATGATGCAGTCTGTAACAGCGAGTCACGGCTTGATCACAAACTCTCTCAGCCTGACAAAGTGGAAAAAAATCGAACAATAATTGCAGACTTTAATCTGATTACAAAAGAAATTGTCTACATTCATTTAAATTGTTTTTTTATATAAAGTTTTCTGTACACATTGAAATGGTGAATAAGATAAAGCCAACACAAAGCATGCATGCATCAGCTTTTCCTTAGAATGTTAATAGTTTTACTGCCAAACCTTTTGATGCTATGGGTGCCAACAATGATGGAGACTCTAGGCAACAATACATGTCAGAATGCTTTCTTTAAATGGATGATTCTGATGAACCATTGGTTAATTTAGCAAAAGTTATCAATCTATTGGAATCTTGTGAATTTTAAACTGAAAAGTTTAACATGTTGGCTGGTGAGGTTTGTTTTTTAGATGTTTTGGAGCTAGGATTAAAGGTCAGGATTAGCGGTCCATCACTGAATAACTAAAAATTTGCTTTAAAAAAAAAAATATTGTAATCACTTTGTCTCACAACAGCCAAATTAGTAAAAGCATTCACCCTGTTATGGGAGAGTGTGAGATAAATTGAAATAGAGCCCTGTTAAAAGTTATCAGACTCTGTTGTCTGGTGAAAAAGATTATAACTGTTCCCTAAAATCAGCCAAAATCATCTTTGCATATTGTGTGAACTAATGTATAGAGGACATTTTATGTACTTCTTCAAGTTTGTTCAGCTACCTTGTGATGAGCAGTTAAACCAGTGAAATGGCGCCTGGTTTCACTAGAGAAAGTACTTGTCAGTCATCACATTACCGCTATTAGTTGGAATTGGCTACACATAGGAGAAAAACAAAATAAAACTTTATACATTTATGGACAAAAAAAATGTATATATTTTCAAATAAATCTGTCAAATATATCTTTTATATATCTATAAGGCTTTGGGTTCTTCCCATAATTGATTTATCAACAATACCTAAAGTAATGTGTATATTATCGAAATTATTGGCCTAAAAATAAGCTTTTATATCAGAACACTAAATTATTTAAACATTAAATATTATTGCTACCTGTTCATAAAGCTTTTCTGTTTACACATTGGCAATAAGCCCTGACCTTAAATCAATTTGGTCTCCCAAAATAAATGCAAAGCTCAATCACATCTTGTTTATCAGCTATAAATGAAGACTGGTTTGTGACTGTTAATTGGAAAGCTACACGCTTACATTTGTACAGCTGTTGTGTGATAACCAAGTTACTATTCAGTACTCTCAGAAGAGCTGCCTCAAAGGAGGACTTCGTCATGTACAACCCCTATAATCCGGCTGTGAATAAATCAAGCTTCCATTCAGTGTGCTCCCCCTTTGGCTAGCAATTCGATGAGTCACTGTAAGGGATTCCCTTCCCGTCTCTACCAAATATGGGCAGGAAGAACACTCTCTATACAGGAAGGAATGCAGGGAGCTCTCTGGAACATTGCATAAAATATGTGTAGCACCAGGAAGCTTGTGTTTTTTTAAATTCTTTTTATTACTCTTCACTATTGCCCTGCAAGGAAAATACCAAGACGATGCAACTAAGAATGTGTGGCATCTTTTGGATCAGTCATCAGTGCGGTATTTTGGCCAATCAGGACCACACACATGACTTCCAGCATTGTTCCACCCCCCACAAATCTCCTCACATTTACAGGAAAGACTGGTCATGTGCCAGAGGTTGAGCCAAACATCTGTAGACCGATTAAAGTTGATGTTTTTATTGAAGATTCTTAACCTTAGCTATTGCTTTCAAAGAAAAATGTCAGCTATGTCTGCAAGCCTAAATAGATGGTTGGACATTTAAAAAAAATCAGGAGACACATTTGGAAGACATCCTTCGTATCCGATAAGAAACATAAAAAAGTATTGAATATTGAAGTTCAAACAACGGAACCAGATGAATGCGAAGGATATTTAATGTGGCAGTGATTCATTACGCTGTCCTCGGACCAATACTCCACTGCTTATAGTTTCAAATAAAGGTCAACATTTCATCAGACATTTAACAAAAATGTAGAAAAAGCAGCTCTCAGCCATGACTGTCTAAGACCACTCTGTACATTTACATTTATGGCATTTAGCAGACAACCTTTTCCAGAGCGACTTAAAACTTATACAATTTTACAACCCAAGCAAATGTAGGATAAGGGCCTTGCTCATGGGCCCAACTGTGGCAGCTTGGCAGAGGTGGGATTTGAACCCTGGACCCTCTGGTCCAGAGGCCAGTACCTTAACCACTAGGCTACCACAGTCCCTTGAACAAATGCACTCAAAACTCTCACACTTATGAAACGACACATCTCTTTTCTTGCAGTTTTATTAAGTGGGGGTTAAAAAAACACATGTGGGTGGCCCAACAAACTCATGCTTGAACAGAAGGTGGTCATTATAGGGCTATATAAGATATAAGATGATAATTTAAGAACATGTATCAGAAGCGTGTGAAAGCAGGGATGTCTTAGGCGTTTTTGAACTTGTTAATGCTTGAAGTGAATTGAAACATTCAGCCAAAAGGCAAACCCCCAGAAATTACACTTACTGCGAGTAATACAATTCATCCCACCATTTCATGAAAGATGGTTAATAATTGAGGCATCATTCGTCCTTGAATATTCATAAAATATTCATGCTTGTTGCATGTCATTTCTACAGATATGAATATGACCAAATCTGTATTTTCTCATTCAGGGACTGGACAGAACACTGTTCATATTTGATTAACCATCAACTTAGGAAGTGTAATGAATGACCTGTGCTTTGACTGTGCTTGCATTTACTAGTTGGGACTATTTAGAGGGAAATTGTCACATCAGTAATTGGCCTCGATTTGCAAAGCCATACATTGTACAGTATTCTAAAAATGAGATGTACCCCTTGTTATAGCAATGGTATAATAACCATATAAAATTATGTATCAGTCTCTTTATTGGAATACAACCAGAATATACAGGAAATGCAGTATTTTAAAAACCCCCAGGAAAAACAACTTCTATATGCTACAGTGGCATGTATTTATTATGACCTCCTTTTACACTTGAGAACAAGCAGCACTGGAGCTTCATTGGAATCAAGCTAACTCTTCTACAGTCCAAAGAAGCATGATGAGGAATACTCTTTTTGGAAAGGTAGCTCACCAAGACTGAAATGTTCATTGAAAGTGATCAGTGATTTTACCCCCAAGTTTGAGATTATTTAGTTCAAATGTCAAACCATTGCTAAATAACAAATCTAATTGTTGCAATTTAAAAGAATTAGAATGAATTTAGCAGTACAGTCATACTTAGTAGTTGCCTGCTAACTATGTTTTAATTAGCGTTATTTAACATTTAAGTACTGGTCATCTTGCCATCTTCTATATTTTGCTTTACGGCCCTGGGGTGATGCTAGTTTGTCTTTTCCTTTATGTACATTTGCTCACAGACATTTTAAAAGAGTTGAATACTCGAGCTCTATAATGGCAAATGTCCACAATCAATTTATTCTACAACCCACCACTGAAAACATTCATGTTTGCAACCAGAGATCTCTTAAGGTGGGTGTGAAATCGTGATAAAGACTAAACTTGCAGATTGTAAAATAATGACCCAACATTACCCAAAGATCATCAGCGTTGAGCTGGTGCCCCAAGCTGTTTGTGACTACTGGAAAAGGTGAGCATGCTACATTTGGCATCACCATTCTTTTCTTCTCCTTAAAACCCAACATCCACACAGTAAAATTACATGTGCCTAACAGACTCCTACAGAGATAAAGTGTTATGATTCAGCTTTGTAGGAGTAACTCTAGGCTGTGGAGCAAATTTATCACTGGTGTTTTAGCTCTGCAGCACTAGGATGTGCAAATAGGAGATGTAACACAAGCTTTTTGAGCAGAAAGGGTAAATTGCTAAGCAAAACATACTGCTTTCAACACTTCATCATTGCTAATGCTAATTACTGTTTTGCTACATCTCTCTTGTTGCAGCAATTCTTTTCCCTTCGCCTTCATCTTTTTTCCTTTGGCCACTGCTGCAATTTCAAACAGAACCAAATGTTCCTGACAGGACACAACAAACGCATAATGGCATAGAGAAATTAGAGAGTCAAGGAGCCCAACATTCACATCATTAAATGGAGCAATATGCCAGTGAATCACTGAAATGTTCAGAAGGTTGGGGAAAAAACACATGGTGGCACAGCACAGGAAATTTCCAGATGCCACTTCCCTTCATCAATCCACTCTTTAAAATAAGAGTGAAATGGGAAACGCTGCATTACGCTGTCATCTGTTCACGCAATGTGATTGCCATTTGAAGCAAAAAGTAAAACATTCTACATATTTTTTTAGGTCAGTAAGCACACTGCATGTGCCATAAAAGTATAAACACATATTAGACATAATGACATGATATACATTTAGCACATAAATAAAAAACTAAACTCATATGTCACAAAATATGGTTTGAAAAATGTTCTGGTAGTGAGGATTAAGTAAGGATGGAGAGGGTGGATGGATGAAGATGAAGATATGACTCCAAGTTCTTACTCACTACCTCAGTGATAGTGGTGGGATGGTGTAGGCCCCATTATTTCCTTCCTCTGCCAAGTTTTCTATGGCTCTAGCAACATTTAAAGGATTACTCTATAATTTTTAACCTAATCTCTATCTATAGCATAGGTAGAAATTATTGGTCAGTAAGTGATTATGACCAGTGGGGCTGACCGATGAAGCTACAACGTTGGTTTTACCATACAAATCCATTTTACTATAAAGTAATACACAATAACTAATGCACTTATCCAGAGGAGTTAAAACTATACACTCATGCATTATATTTTTTAGATATTAAATATGATTTTATAAATATTATTTTTTTATATTTCACGTGTGATACCTATTGTTTTGGCACTGTTCCACACGTCTTTCAAGAAAGGCATACACAGACCTAAAGAGAAAATACAAATAACAGCTTTCACAGGACTATCTAGCATCTGTGAGATTGGGTGAAGTCTGTTCAGTGTAGGCGTTGCCTTACAACTTATGGACTGTGAGTATTGCACTGAAGTACACTGCTCACATAAATTAGCATTAGCATTAGCATTATTTCAAAATTAATACGTAGTGATAATTTGCTTTTTTGTTTTGTTTTTTACTCAAAAAGAACATCAGAAAAGCAAATGACAAGTCAAAGAAAGATGTTCTATAATGCAAATGAGATGCAAAAACTAATTTACTTGGTGCACATGTGCTGGAGTATCTGAAAGTTCTCTGATATGAAAGTGCACATTCTGCAGTTTCCCAGCACTTCAATGCGCCTCTGCAACCCCATTTGCCTGAATGTGAAGCTGGCCAAACACAGACAACACTGGCAATAGCACTTGGAACATCCAAAAGGTAGTGGTGGAATCATGATTTGGGTTGGCATAAGAATTGGTGGTTGTACCGAGCTCCACGTCATCAAAATTGGATCGCTGTCAGATACTGAGAAGTCCTGTCCTGCACCCTATAATGGTACCCTTTAGTGGTACCATATGCTGAAGCAGTTTCTGTTAACAACTTTCTGTTAATGGATGATAATGCAAAGCTCCACCGTGTGCATGCTCCAGGATCCAGGAATCGAACGCAAGGACTGGCTTTTACGTTCTCCACACTTTAATCCCATTGAACATGCTTGGGATGTACTGGGGAGGCAGCTTTCAAACCGTCCAATGCCTCCCACAACACTTCTTGAGCTGGCAGTTTTCCTGGAGCAAAAGTGGCAGAGAATCCCACAAAAACTGTTTTGATCAATCTGATCCTGTCCATTCCCCATCACTGTCAGTGTGTTTTGGTAGTCTTGGGTCACACACCCTACTGAATAGTCAATGTGTGATACTTTTTGTTCACCCACATAAATATGTCACTTGCTGCTCAATCATGATAATTAGGTTTGCATCTGATTTGTGCAATTGAACAACTTTCTTTGACTTTTAATTTGCTTTTCTGATGATCTTGTTTGATTAAATAAAATCAAATGCTTCTTTTAAAATTTCATATTCATTTTCATATTCATTTGGAATCCCCTAATTTTTGTGACCAGTGTACTTTGCAATTTACTTTTTACATTTGTAACTTTGCATAAAAAGAAATCAGAGCAGCTATGGTAAATTCTTAACTATCTAACCTATCTATCTAATATTGTATGTTTTAATCTAACTTAGACTAACTTAACTGCCCTGGGAAATCTGTTATGTAACTTAAAATTTAGATATTTTCTTTTTTTTTTAAGTAAAATATGACAAAATACTATGTGTGTACAGTCACCATACTCAAGTTCAAGTAGTGACCTTAATGTGCCATCCAGAAGTAATCAAATCTTGATGGTCTATCATCAAATTAAAATTAAATAAAACAAATATTAATGACAGCTGACTTACTCAGGGCTCTGGTTTCTTTTCTGACTAATGATAAACCAAACAAAAGATCCCCATCTGGAGTGAACACCTGTGATATTTGGCAGCTCAGTCTCAGTAGTGGTCTGCATTAGTGCACAGTAATACAGCGGCTCATCGAGGAGTGGTAGCAGTAATTTCCCATGATGGGGTGTCTCCGTTACTCCCCAAGACTGACTCAGACTTTGCTTTGGGCTAAAGAACATGACTCCACCACTTGTTAGTTAGATGTCTAGAAATCTAATGGGGTTTGATTACCTCACAAATAGAACTCAGTTTCTGACTCACCTATTGGAATCACAGGACAGAGACCCAACATAAGCACTTTATCACACAAATATTCAGACATGAACACATCCCGCTACCATTCCTGTTCTTTCTCCGTCTCTTTCTTTTTTTCCTGGGGTTCTTTCCATGACTTGTGGAATTCATGACTAACCGTATTCCACCGCATGGCAATCACATGCACCTTTCCTTCTCTCTCAATCTTATGTCCTTTTCTTTTCCATGTGTACATACAGAAAAATAATTGCCTTGACATTCCAGCAAGGTCATCTTAACAATGCAAATGACTGGCCACCAGCAACAATCCAGCCATAGTCTGCCAGCAAAACTATCCGAAGTATTTCTAAACTGGGAGACATTCTTCCTGTTATTGCTGGTCACTGGTTCCTATCTCACCTCTGGCAGGGGAGCTGGAGGGATGTCAGACCATCCTCCAGACCACAGTTTTAGAGATTACATGAACATGAAGGTATTTGGGTCCACACTGCACCAGACAGTATGAGGGAGGGACAGTTACTGAGTCTGTGATAACAGGAAGTTGCCGGAGAAGCTACACAATGCATCAATGAAGAATAAATTGATCCAATGGTCTTAGTTGTCAGTGGCTATTCTTACTCTTCTCTCGCAACCAGCCCACCCACCCACCCACCCACACACACACCCACACACACACACACACACACACACACACACACACACACACACACTCCCCCTCCTTTCCTCTCATAAAAAGGCGATGACGTCCTCTGCTGGATTGGACCCCATTGTGATAAAATTGATTGTTTCACCGCCTTGCAGTTAATCCACTGAATGACCTACTCAAGGGAATTGAAAAAGACAAGTCTAAATCACCTTGATGTATGCACACATCTGACATTATAGGCTGTCCCAGATCTCACACGTTTGATGGGGGGACCTGAGTGTGCTCCTGCCAAATATGACCTCGAAACAGAGGCAGATGTTAAGCATTCAGAGGATAAATCAATGATGTGAGTCAGGGAATAAAGCTTTATGAGCAGTAGTGATAGTTGACCACTTTACTGGTGTCAGTTTCTTGTTGAGTCACTAAAAGTGAAAATGGGTTTCATAATTAGTGCTACTGTGTAGCACTAAAACTGTGCTGGGGTACTGGGCTTGGTCGGATTCTGGACAAAATGAATCTAATAGTGCATAGTATCAAACATTTTATAATACAAGTAAATGACCACATAATGTACTGTAAAACAGGGTGTTGGCCAGCCCGTCTGATTTTTACTTTTTATGCTACTGTAATGTAAATATATAAAGTACTTTTACAAGAAAATGGCACAAATTAGATGTTAATGAGTCAGAGATGCATGAAAACACAAGTCATTGATGAATGATTAAAGCAACGATTTTTTTAACGGAAACCAAATTGCATTGATAAAAAAATATTGCTGTGAGGCAGCGGTGCCTCCCACCGAGCCACCGTACTGCCGTGGTAGATAAAGGTTTGGTTAAAATATTTGAGTATTGCTTATGATTTCTAAATGAGCATATTAAATTTACATTGGATATAAATGCTACAGTTCATCACACATAAATCCTTAGAAGACATTTTATCTGCCTTGTAAAAAAAGACAGTGAAATGCAGCAGTGTGATTCATGCACTATGAATGAGATTCAGTCTATCAAACATACCATCTTTACTAATTGTATTTACATTAATGAATAAAAGTAAACTAATTAATCCCAAATACATCATATGAAGTAGATATTGTTAAACGCTTCCAAAATCAAAGTTTATTTGAGCTTTGCAAAACTGCGTCATTTTTTTATTACACACCGTAGTAACAGACATTACTAAATAAAGTGTGCCACGTGATGTATGGGACAGCATTTGTAACAGTTTACTGAATGGCATGAATATAATACCAGCCATATATCTGAGAAACTTGTGGATAAAAAAAAATATTTAAATATATATACACACAAGATGTAAGTCTAACACACCTGACTGTGTAATATGTTTCATAGTAGTGTAGCGAACACCTCCCCATCCCCACCCCACTCCCAAAAAGTTTAATCCCAAATGTGAGTCTGTAAAGCTGCTCGACTGTCTAGTTGGTTAAGGACATATTTAAAAACCTATAACACAATGTTCAGATAATTCCATGTCCTCACCACTATTGGATTGACTCCAATTGATTTTCCTTATATCACTGACCAAAACAATATCACTACAATGATTTTATACCATATACCTCTATTTCTTGTACTACTACTTATTTGTTATGGAATTAAATTTAAATTCTTCTATTTCTGTTTTCTACTGACAAATGCATTGTTCAGTTAATGTAATATATTACATTCAAATATATTCCTAATTCCTAATGTGACTCCCAAACAGGATGGGTCCCTTCTGTGTCTCATTTCTCTTAAGGTTTTTTATTTTAATGTTTAGAGAATACTTTAAATCCACTATTACCCTATAGGCATGCTGATTTTCAGTTGAAAAAAATCTATAGAAAAACACTGAACTGAAACACTGTATGCTTTAAACTTTAAATCTCTTGGTTAAACTCAGAATTCTAGTGCTTAATTAAGAAAACCTTCCTGTAAAGAATACTATATTTCGAGTAACAGTTTCAGATTATGCCAAAACCAGAAATGTAATGTATGGAGAACTAAACATATGGAGAACCACTAGACTAAAGATTCCAATGCAAATTAAGGCATCACAGCAGTTTTGCTTCACATGCTGTGTTTGAAATTCATACAAGAAAGAAAGGGCAATGGAGAACAAAGGAAGGAATTTAAGAATGTATGAAAAAAAATCTAACTTAGTAGGAACCGACAGTTTATTTCACCCTCGAGAGTGTTGTTTTTTTTTTGTAGTACAGTTGTGCACTTCAGCTCTGCACTTTAGGAAATAATGTTTTAAAGACTACACAGAGAGCATAGCATCTCATAGTAGATATTCTACATCTACTCACTACAGTACATTTTAACATAAACAGTGCATTACCACCCCCATTTGCTCTTTCTTAAAAGCATGGACACTGACAATTAGACATAAAAAATTATGTCCCATTAAGTGGCAGATTACATGGAATACAGTACATAAAGTGATAGAAAATGTTTTTTTAAGCTTTGGAAACCGCTGCTCTTTTCAATATAGTGCATTGTTGATCAAACACAACTGCAAATGTGTTTCATTTTTGCAAATTCTCCAGATGTTTAATGTTATCTTTTCCATTTGTTCTAGTGAAAGAGGAAAAGCACAAAAAGTAAAAACATTTATTATTATTAGTGTTGTGTAGTGTTTGATTGGTCGTTGTATTGTGGCAGCTGGGTTTTTGTACGAGCTTATAGGAAGGATATATGTTCAATAGCCATAAAATAACTGTCATGATCATTAAGTGCAGTGCTTAATACGTAGCCCATAGGTCTAAATGTACAGCTGTGGGATTTTAATAAGTCAGCAGTGTTGACATCAATGTGTAATTGGCATTGAACAGAAGACAGAAGAAAAAAAATAAGCCTCTTGGGATATGTACAATGAGATATTGCTATTTGAGTATAGAAGTCAGGGTATAATTGTCATTCTGAAGAAACAGAGAGAAAAATAGTAGGACAGTGAAGATTTTTAGTTGGAAATAAGACGTCTGATAGGTGAAGCTTGTGTGGGAAGAAGTTTATTTAGGTAATATAAAACTATTTATCAAAGTACAGTGTCTAAGTTTATTAGTATGTTCACACTTTTGGTGTAATGACTGTGCACTTGAGCTGGCATGGACTCTACAGGTATGTACAAAATCTGAAAAAGCTTCTTGTGATGTTACTGAATGCCTGGTTTTCTCCTTCTTCAAGTGTTCAATAAATGCGCAGTGAGGTTAAGGGTGCGTTGGATGGATTTAAACAGCAAATTTGTATGTGTGCTGTTTAATCTGAAGCAAATTCTTTATAAATCTTATTTAAAAGTAAAGAATAAAGAAAATGTTGAGTTTGTGGTTGACACTAACTTTCCAACTAGGAAGGCCAGGCTAAGTGTGAGCGTTTTCCTACTATGAGGTCGGACATTCTGAGCGTTGAAGGAGTAATACTGTAATACTAATATTAGTATTAGTGTAATATTAATACTGATAACCATAGTAATTAATCAGTGCCTTAATTAAAAAAAAAACACATTCGAGTCATTATTTTGTGTACATGGTTTCGTCCTTTTGGTCTATGGTCTATTGAAGACCATAATGCAAACTAGATTTGTTTTTTTATTAAAATGTGTTATAATTAAAATATGTTTTGTCAATACAATGCCAAATTGTATTCATTTGAAATTACTATAATTACTGGAATTACTATAACTGCTTGAATTTGTTTGTGAATAGCACTTTACGCTATTTTAAAGCTGACATATTGCACCCCTTTTCCAATAGTTAGCACAGATCCCTGGGGGTCTTAATGAAATGTCTGTAACATGCTTTGGTCAGAATGCCAAACGGATCCAGCACCACAGCAATGTCCACACCGCGTTTAAAATTTTTAATGTCTGGTCCTCTAAATGATAATGAACCACTGCTAACCCCCAACTCCCTCAGTGATTCACTGAAAGTCATAAACATCTTATGTATAAAATCAGCAGCAAAACACACTCTGGAGACGTCTTACAGTATCCTTATGTCTTACATTCAAGCAACAGTGTTAATGGTTTTGTATGTCCTACAACAAATAACAAAAAAAAACAACTTTCTAGACTTCTACTACTTCAGCTGCTAGCATTAACTTATTCTGAGCAGTTACAAAAATGCACATATAATTATTTTTTAATACTTGCATTTCCCCTGTCTGCAGTTTTCCATGGACAGTTAAAAGTAGTTCATTCTTCTTTTTGAATTCTCTTCTCCTGCAGTGTAATCCAGGTTGGATCCAGGTCCCCAAAACGGTCATGAATCTTACTTGTTTACATTACACTTAACATAGTAATACAAAGCAGATTCCAAAAAAGTTGGGACACTAAACAAATTGTGAATAAAAACTGAATGCAATGATGTGGAGAT
>JAUZSU010133775.1:0-16347 GCA_034780255.1 Parotocinclus maculicauda
CTGTCTTCAGATCATTGACCAATGTAGTTTTGGGCTGATTCCTGATCTTTCTCAAAATCATCCTTACCCCATGAGGTGAGATCTTGCATGTAGTCCCAGACTGAGGAAGATTGACAGTCATCTTGTGTTTCTTCCATTTTGTAATAAGTGTACCAACAGTTGTTGCCTTCTAACCAAGGTGCTTACCTATTGTCCTGTAGGCCATCCCAGCCTTGTGTAGGCCTACAATTTTGTCGGAGGTCTACCTGGTGTCCTTAGACAGCTCTTTGGTCTTGGGAATTGTGGCGAGGTTGGAGTGTGATTGATTGAGTGTGTGGACAGGTATAATTTTTATAGGTAACAAATTAAAACAGGTGCAATTAATACAGGTAATGAGTGCAGAATAGGAGGCTTCTTGGAAAAAGGAAACAGGTCTGTGAGAGCCAGAATTCTTGCTGGTTGGTAGGTGATCAAATACTTCATGCAATAAACTGAAAATTATTATTTTTTTTAAATCATACAATGTGATTTTCTGTATTTTTAAAATTTTGTCTCTCACAGTTGAAGTGTACCTACAATAACAATTACAGACCTCTCCATTATTTGTAGGTTGGGAAACCTGCAAAATTGTATCAAATGCATATTTTCGCCACTGTGTATAAAATTTTGTGACCTGTGTGTGTGTGTGTGTATATATATGTGTGTGTGTATATATATGTGTGTGTGTGTGTGTGTGTGTGTGTGTGTGTATATATATGTGTGTGTGTGTGTGTGTGTATATATATGTATATATATGTATATATGTATATATGTATATATATGTATGTGTATATATATATATATATTTATTATTTATTTCTTTTTTTATTATTAATTATATACATTAATTGCATGTCATTTCCATAATTAAACAGCTTTCTTTAACCTTTTGCTTTTCTGATGATCTTGTTTAATGAAATAAAATCAAAACCTTCTTTTAATTGCTTCATATTAATTTTGAAATATTCCCCATTTTTTTGTGAGCAGTGTAGTTAAAACACTACGGTCTGTTTAAGTTTTTAATTGACAATTCCTTTTATTGCCATTTACATGTGTGTCTAATGTTTAATTCATCTTTCTGTAGCTGCGACTTGTCTCGGCTGAAGTTTCTATCTCTCAAGATGATCTGTCTGATCTTTACGACCTCTTTAAGGTTTGTTTAAACCATAAATTATAACAATAAACTTGAAGTTATGCATACTCTCACCAGCCACTTTTGTGAGCAAACCTGTACACCTAGTCAGTTATGCAAGTTAAACCTAATTAAAATCTGTGTCATGGTAGTTTGCTCTACCAAGAGTCGTAATTTGTCAAAAAATGTAATGAATCAGTCCAGCTTGATTATACACCTTCTAACAAAACACAAGCAATTACTAGTCTGCTGTCTACAGTGTACTTTGATGTTCTCCCCAGACCCTGTATGTAAAGAGTATTTGTGATAGAGCAGAAGACAAATGCTGACATCTCTATGAATTTCTAAGTAATGTTTTCAGAACCTTGAATCCATGGCACAAAAAATCAGGCTGTTCTGAAAGAAACAGAAGGAAACTCGGGTGTTGTGTATACACAGATCAGGCAAAAGCTTAAAACCACTTAATCCATAATGGTGTTTGTGTATATGTTACAAAACAAATTAACATTAATCTACATAAATGCCTTAACCCAGTCATCTTGACTGTAATAATGTGACCCTTCAATCAGATCCTTAATCCGGAATGTTTTGCTCACATCCAACAGATTAACTATGAGAACCTCAGTGCCATTCTATATATTTCCACAGCATGCTATGCAGTTGGAACAGAATAATCAACTTTATTTGTTATGCAACCTATCTGTGGTTTCAGTATTTTGTTCTGATTAGAATGCATTCAAGTATTGCTGTTTCTCCTACTTAAAGCATTTAATTTATATGCAATCGGTGGGTTCTGTTTGTGTGTGTGTGTTTTTTTTTTTTTTTTAGACTGAGCATTTAATTAACTTGTACTGGGGAGAGGAAGTGTGCTGTTCCCCTCTTGGCCAATGCGAAGTAAGCAGAGCCCAGTTTAAGAGTTTGTACCGGCTGCTGATGCCCTGGCAGTGTGGAACACATACAGACACGCTGGCACACAGAACCTTTAACTTGCTAGACCAAGATAGGCAGAACTGCATCACCTTTAGCCAGTTTGCCCACTGGATCGGTGAGTATACCATGTAGTAATTTTACACGAATATCCAGCCAAAGATCATTAGTCAGAATTATGATACTGTATATTAGTTATGTTATTATTGTATTATTATTATGATTACTGTATTATATAACTATTTATTATATATTAATAATATATTGTTCGTATAATTATATTACCATGTTATTATTAAGGAGTGCTGTTACATTATATTACATTATGTGAAACAGGTTGGACATTTATCAGAGTCTCATAATGTAATGTAAATATAAAGGGTATTTTCACAAGACTGTGCAATGAAATAAAGATAAAGCTGAAAACCTAAACTGTTACACACATGCTAAACCTCTGGTAATTTGTGGAAATTCACAACAATTATAAAAAATACATACTGTTACAACTAGGTTGTAGGTTCAAACAGTAGCACTTAAGAGGATGGAATGATGGGCCTGATACTTCTGTTTGATGACAGTGAAAAATACATTAATACTATTACGAACAATACAGATCAGCCAGAAACAGAAACTCATGATGGCTCAGTGGGTAGCACTGTTGCCTCACAGCGAGAGGGTCCTGGGTTCAATCCTCAGGTGAAGTGGTCTGGGTCTGTTGTGTTCTACCTTTGTCCGCATGGGTTTTCTCTGGGTACTCTGGTTTCGCATACAGTGAGTGTTTGTGTGTGTGTGTGTGTGTGTGTGTGTGTGTGCCTTGTACTCCATGCCACCGGTTGCACACCGGCTCTTCCATGACCCTGAAAATGATTTATTAGAAGTGCAGATTGGCAAAACAGGCATTACAAGGCAAAATTGCCAGGTTTTTACCCATCATTGTAAGGACATTTGCTCACAAGTATAGCAAGCATAATACTAAGTGTAGTGTGTAATAATGAATTTGAGTGTACACACACACACACACACACACACACACACACACACACACAAACACAAACACATACACACGTATATATGATGGACTTCTTAATATTAAATTTCAATCTCTGCTTGTAGACCCACAGTTTTGACTGGCTGTGTCTGTCAGCAACTTCCAAAGCTAAAAGACAGATTTTTCATTTAAATGATAAATAAGAGACAAATTATAATTGGTAAGACCTTAGTCATTGAAATGAAAATCTTTAATCGAATGTGTGCTGAATGGCATGAAACGGTACTATAAACTACCTGACAATCTTCTGTTTCATGCGATGTTAAATTATCATGCAGTTTATGATTGAGGAATATGGCTGAAGAAATATGTATGTGATATCCAGTCCAGGCTCTTAAGAGAAAAGACTAGACATTTGCATAATGAATGTGATTTTATTTGAATAGATAAAATGACTTTTATTAAGAACTATCAAAGGAATACTAATTTTGATAATTCTATCTGTAGACGCCCTCTACTGTGAAGAATTGAACGAGAAGGTCAGACTCCTCTACCGCCTTCACATTCCACCCGGTAGGTTTATTTATATCTCCAAAACTTATATTACAGTTAACAGTAATACAGTAATATTTTGAAATATCAGCTAATTTTTTGTGAGCAGTGTATTTGATTATTCTGTGAATGTAAACATTACTTCTCAACATTTCTGAACATATGCAATGGATCTATAACTGCTGTTCTGTTTTTCATTATTTTTAGCTCTGCCTGAGAACGAAGATCATCCTTCTCCTCTAAAGGGGCCCATCCTTTCCACCACCAGGCCACTTTATGTGAAGCTGCCTAATGGTATGAAATTATATAATTTAACAAAATGTGCAATCCCAAATCAGAAAAAGTCGGGAAAGTATGGAAAATGCATATAAAAAAACCCACAGCGTTTCCTCATTTACTCTGACTTTAATTTCATTACACACAGAATTTTTTTTTTTTTGGGGTGGGGGGGTTCATTTTATTTGTTAATAGACACCCATTCCTGCATTTCAGACCTGCAACACATTCCTAAAAAAATTAAGACAGTAAAGCATCTACCACTTTGTAAAGCTTCTATTCCTTTTCACCACACTTAAGTCGTTTTGGCACCAAGGATACCAAGGCATTTAGTGTTTCATGTGTTCTTTTTTTAATTCTTCCTACAAACACATCTTAAAATGTTCCACTCATTCTCTATTGAGGATAGGTCAGGACTGCAGCCAGGCTAGGCCAGTACCAATATCCTCTTCTTCCACAGCCATGACTTTGTAATGTGTGCATCATGTTGTTTTGCACCGTCTTGCAAAAAAATGCTTTGACATATGCTGGAGGCTGGAGGCAATGTGATCTCAATCTGGATTAATGCTGCAATTTACAGAAGTGTAAATGGCCTTTCCCAAGGGCAATGACACGGCCCCATACCATGACAGACTCTGGCTATTGGACTTGTTGCTGATAACAGTCTGGATGATCCTTTTGGTCCAGAGCACACAGCTTCCATTTCTTTCAAAAAAGATGCGGAATGCTGATTCATCTGACCACAATACAAATTTCCAGTACCTGATGGTCCAGCCTAGATGCCTCCAAGCCAAGAGAAGTCAATGACAATTATCAGTTTTTTTTGCATTGTAACGTTTTAAGTTGCATTTTTTAATGTAGCTCCTTATTGTAGTTCTTGAGAAAGATTTGCCAAAGTCATGCCTTGCCCATATGATTATATCAGTTATTGGTGAATGCTGGTTCTTTATGCTTTGTTATGTAATGGATTTTTAGATCAGGGTCATTTTAGGCTTGTGCCATTGCCCTTTACAAACTGAAATTAATTAATTATTGTTAATTTATATCTAATATGTTCAATGTAATGATATTATGCTCTGTAGAGCAAGAAATATGCTTATCCCTTACAATCTTTCTTTAAGAAAATTTGTTTTAAAACATTTAATTTCAATCATTTTATCATTGGATTGTTGACAAACTGAAGATTGTTTGCATCAATATTTATTATTTTACGTCATTATCCAAATTGCCCCTGTCCCAACTTTTCTGGGATATGTTGTAGCTTGAAATGCAGGAATTGTTGTTATTAACAAATTAAATGTAGTTGACCTGAAAAAAAATATATCTTGGGTTCATACCGTCTGCAATAAAATAAAAGTCAAAGTAAATGTAAAGCACACAGTTTCTGTCTTTCTCTATATTGTACCAACTTTTTCTGATTTTAAGTTGTATTTTAATGTCGACTAACCCAAACTGGACCAGAGTGGATAGATGAAAACACATTAGTTATAATAGTTATAAAATCAAAGGCTTAACTTTGCAGTCTAAAGGAAAATCTGTTAAATACAACATGACTTCCTTAATCCTATTTTTTTTTTTTTTTTATCACCCACCTCAAGCTGGTACAAGCTTAAACAAGTCTCCTGATAAATATTTGTTTTTGTCTTTTGCCAATTTGAATGGTCTTTTTGAGATGTGTTCACACATAACCCTAAAAAATTTTAACAGCCATAATGACATAAATATAATGTTCCATACATATTCCTCAGCCACAAATTCAAACAAATTCTATTTTCTATACTCTTTATATTGCATAGTTCGCAATTAAGACGATTGGAGCTGGGGTTAACAGTTACTGCCAAAGCATATACAGTGTTCCCTTAAATATTAGGATTTACAGTAAATAGGATATGACGTGCTTTAAGCTCGGTACAAACGGAGCATGTGTGATACGAGAGTGATGTATGGCGTGTTAAGTAAAGAGAACGTTCCATTACTTCAGCCTGCTGCTTGATTATTTAACAGTTAAAAACACTACAATAGCGGATTTACTCAGCGGATGAATACTCACCAAAAACGAGAAGTAAGACTAGATCAACCCCAACCTGAGTCGCTACTTGCCGACACAACAAGTTTTTGTCTGCAGTGTTGTGTTCGCTGTTTGTTAAAGTTTCATTATAAACTAAATTCATTCAAGCTCTATGATGCCACCCAAACGTTCTGCAAGTTCTACGTCTAAAATAGTGTATAAATACTTAAATAAATATAGTGTCCCTACTTCACGGATTTTTGTTTATCACAGGGGGTATATGATTTTAGTTTCGAAGTCTCTCAAGTATCGAAATGTTGGAATAATCCTAAATAATATTTTCTTAGTTTGTTTGGCATCTTTAATGTCGCTATCAGCATCAGTGGCCATCTCAGCGACAAACACAAGGATATATCCAATGCCAATTTAGAGTAATCAATTAACCTAACACGCATGTCTTTGGACTGTGGGAGAAAACTGGAGTAAACCCACGCAGACACGGGGAGGACATGCAGATTCCATACAGAAGGGACCCAGGCCGCTCCACTCTGGGATCGAACCCTGGACCTTCTTGCTATGAGGCGGCGGTGCTACCCACCAAGCCACTGTGCAGCCCCCTAAGTAATATAAAAGTTATGAGGATTGACAAAGGTAAATAATGTCATATCCTACAGGACATTACTTGTGTTGTTGTGCAGTATGGAGAAAAGAGTATAGAGAATAGCAAGTACTTAACAATAAACTATAGGTAACAAATGTGTGTAGATGACTTAACATAAACTTAACGTATATTAAGTGCACCTCTTTTCTATACTCCTTGTCCATTTGATCAACTTCACTTACCATACACAGATGATGCACTTCATAGCCATACAATGACAGGCTTTAGTTCAGCTGTTTATTTACATATCTTTAGTCCCTTTTACGCTAGAATCATTTTCAGCACTGCAGTGAGACTAACGTGGCCATCAACTTAGTGTGTATTGTGCTGGTATGAGTGGGTCAGACACAGCAGTGCTGCTGGAGTTTTGAAATCATTACGGCTACTGGCTCTGACTGAAACCTGGATCAAACCAGAAACACTGCTACTCCAGCGGCACTCTCAAATAATTATTCCTTCTCCCATACCTCTTGTCTGGCCAGACGTGGAGGGGGGACAGGCTTTTTGATTGCCAATGGCTTGAAATTTACTTCACTTCTACCCTCTTATACCTATACCATCGTTGAGTATTATGCCATACTGGTTACCACGCCGGACAAAATTGGAATAATTGTCATCTACCCTCCTCCGGGGCAACTTCATACATATGTTTGACATACTACTGTCTTCCATCATGGAGCATGAGTGTCTTATGCTCATTCTAGGTGACATAAACTTCCACACAGACAGTCATTTTTCAGCTAACGATCAATCACTGATGCATTCCTTCAAACTGGAGCAGGTCTGAAACCCTGCACCTCATAAAGCTGGCAAAAATCTGGAATCTTTACTTGCAACTGTGACACCGACTCAAACTGTCACTCCTCTGCATCTCTCGGATCATTACTTTATACAACTCAATGTGAACTATGGTCTCATTCTGCCGCAATCTTACACTAAAACTGATTTCTTCCAGACTCCAGGAAACTATTTGCAACATTCAGATCACTGCTTATTCCTCCCCCACCTCTTCCGGCTACATGCTTCACAGCCTAAACATTTGCATCATTCTTTACTGGGAAAGTGACAACCAGCAGCAGCCAGTTCAGTGATCCTCCCAAAGGCAACCTATCTACCTTGGTTAAGGGCACCACAAATTCCACAACATGTATCAGTCCTTCTACATGCAATGCTCCCATGTCTCATTCAATCATATGCACTACCCTTTCCTCATCTAGCTTCTCCTTATTCACCCCTCTCACTGAGGCTGAGGTACTGACTCTCCTAAAATGTAGCCGTCTTAATACATGTCCACTTGACCCTATTCCCACAAACCTACTCCAAAGCATTGCCCCAACAATCATTCCGGCTATCGCACATGTGATAAATACCTACTTAACAGCTGGAGAATTCCCAGCTGCCTTCATACTGGCTCAAGTGACAATGTTGCTCAGAAATCCTTCTCTCAACTCTGCCCAGGTTAACAACTACCGTCTCCGTCTCACAAGTCCCTTTTCTACATAAAGCGATAGAAAGAGCAGTCTACAAACAAGTCTCTGAATTCCTCTCCCAGAATGACCTGCTGGACCAAAACCAATCCGGCTTTAAAAAGGGCACTCCACCGCAACAGCTACAGGACAATCCAGCACTTATTCTGCAGGACTTGTCAGCTGCCTTCAGTACAGTCAACCATGACATTCTCCTATCTATTCTCTCGAACATGAGTATCTCAGGCAAAGTGCTATCATGGTTCAAATCGTACCTCTCTAAACGTTTGTTCAAGGTATCGTAGCTAGGACAGCTGTCCCCAGACCGCTCGCTATCCACTGAGGTTCCCCAAGGCTCTTTGTTGGGTCCCCTTCTCTTAACCATCTACACTACTTCTCTGGGCAAGATTATGCGGTCACATGTTTTTTTCCATTGTTATGCAGATGACACTTGGATCTGTCAAATCTGTTAGATCTTTCATTCCCGCCAGATGACCTTTCAATCGTGGTCCGGGAATCGCATTGCCTTTCAGACATATCCACATTGATGAAGGAACACCACCTTCAACTAAAGGTTAGTTGAACCTGTTAGGTAACTGGGTGTTATGATTGATGACCAACTATCCTTCACAGCCCATGTTGCCTTAGTCACTTGGTCATGCAGCTTTGCACTGTACAACATCAGACAAATTTGCCTGTTCTATTGAACTGGTCATCTCCCGCCTCAACTACTGCAATGCTGTACTAACTGACCTCCCAGCCTGTGCAATAAAGCCTTTACAGATGGTCCAGTATGTGGCGGCACATCTGGTTTTCAACCAACTCAAGTGGGCACGTCACCCCGGTGCTCATTGAGCTCTACTGGCTACCGGTTGCTGCTTGCAACAAATTCAAAACCCTCATTTCTGGCCTATAAGGTGATTACAAGACATGCTTCCTACTACTTACACTAGCTCCTTAAGACTTATGTTACCCTCCGGTCACTGTGCTCCTCCAATGAACAGCATCTAGCTTTTCCAAAACTACACACAAAGAAATCCAGGCTGTTCTCATTCCTCGTTCCCCGATGTAACAAGCTTACTCTAGGACTCTCTCACTGTACACTCTATTAGACACATCTACCATATTTGCTGTACCTTGTAGATGTAAAGACAGCTTATCTGTTGTTGCACAGTTTGTGTTAGTCATCCTCTAATCGTCACTGCTCGCAGGATGCTACATTATTTAACTGAATTATTATTTCGCTATTTTACTATGAACAAACTTAACTGTTTCAGTTAACATCTAGGCCACCCAAGCAGGATGGGTCACTTTTTGAGTCTTGGTTCTCCCAAGGTTTCTTCTTTCTACATTCAGGGAGTTTTTACTTTCACTGTTGCTCTAGACTTGCTCAATTTGGGACTGGCCTTTTAACATAATACAATATTGTAAAGCTGCTTTGAGACAATGCTCCATTGTAAAAAAATCTCTATATAAATGAATCTGACTTTGACTTTGGAGACTGGAAAATTTTGTTAAGTGGACCATTTTAAGTTCAGGGTTGACAGTAGGTGTTTACAAATACTAGAAGCACTGCTGTGTCTGATCCACTCATACCAGCACAGCACACACTAACACACCACCTGAACTGGAACATGTGGAACTCTGAACATAATGGACAATGAGACTAGAAGCAAGGAGGTGTACCTTTTAAAGTATTTATAAAATCTTTAGGTAAGCTGAGCACGGAAGTGCATAGGTGAGTGCCGTCACCTCAATAGTCCAGAGATCCAGGTTTGAGGTCTAGTCCAGCTACTTTCTATGTGGAGTTTGTACGTTCTCGTTATGTCTGTACGTTCCAAAGACATGCATTAGATTAGATCCCTAGTGTGACTGACTGAGCGACTGATTGACTGACTGACTGACCGACCAACCGACTGACCAAACCCTAGTGAAAGCAAATATAATGATGTAGTTTGCACAATGCTTTATGTTCCATTTGTTGTTCAGAAGATGGAAAAAACTATGAAGAGCAGCTAAAACAAATGCTGAAGGATCTGGCCAAAGAGAAGGAAAAACACCTGGAGAAACCACTCCCTCATATGAAGCAGGTAAATTTATCATTCCTGGCCAAATTTTTCATTTCATAAAGTCTTGGCCTACCAAAGACAAAGGTTAAGTCTTGGTTTGTGTTATGTTACTAGATTTGTTCTGAGATAATCTGCTTTATTTAAAGTTGCAAATTCTTTTTAAAAATGCAGCGTGTCCTACATTTCCTTTTGGCTTTTATTTTATTACAGACTGCATGAACCCAAGATTTTTACATGTTTTATCTGGTCAGCTTCATATCACTTGTTTATACTCATCTTTTCCTGACGGGGCAAATTAGACCTAGTAATGAGGAAAAAAAATGTTATTTCTAACAGATGATGTCAACAGGTGATTATAACCATGATTCGGTACAAAAGCGGTATTCGCAAAAGGCTCGAGGAGTAAAGATGGGCAGAGGAGCTCCAGTTTGTTGACAAATGCATTAAAGAAAATGTAAATGTGTAAAAGCAAATAATATTTATATAATTTATATAATATAATTCATTCAAGGGCTTGTGAGGAATGCCAAGGGCTCAAATTTTAGCTGAAGTCCCAGGGTCTGTCGTAGTATGGGGCTGTATCAGTACCCTTGGCCATTTAGCATTCAAGAAGGAAAGTAGACTACTTAACGTAATAGACCTAAGCGCAACATATGCTGCCTTATCTTTTCCAGAGACGTCCATGCATTTTTCAACATGACAATGCAAAACCACATGCTGTACACATTACTAAAGCATTGCTATGGAAGAAGAGGGTACAGGTACTGGACTGGCCTTTCCTGTAGTCCTGAGCTGACCCCAACAGAGAATATGTGGGAATTTTTAAACCATAGAGGAGACAACAACAACCCCTTACTGTCACACATCTTAAGACATTTTCAGGAAGAATGAGACTAACACCTGAAACCCTTCATCACTCGTTATCTTCAGAAGGGAATGAATGGCAACATTACAGAGTGGTACATGTTTTAACTTTTGTTCTAAATGCATGAATGGAGGTTTGACCAGACAAAACATGAAATATTTCAGGTTCATACTGTCTGCAATGAAATAAAGTCAAAATATATGTAATAAACGCTGTGTTTTTTATATGCATTATCCATACTGTCTTCTCAGTACTCGTACTCAACTTTTTCTGATTTGGATTTGTTGCCTTTCATTCTAGACTTCTATTATTCTAGAACTGTTGCAGATGACCATGTTCTTTTTCCAACAGCGGGAATTTGTCCAGTTTTGCAAGACTCTGTGCAGTGTGTTTCATGGGGATCCGGATGAAAATGAACTTTACCAGGCCATTGCTATGGTCACTAGCCTGGTGCTACAGATTGGCGAGGCCAGACAAAAAGGGTTAGAACCAAAGGAGCCTGGTCAAGAGGCCTCTGGTTCAGGGAGAGAAAACCTCTCAGAAGCAGATGCATCGTGGACGGTGAGTTTCGAGCAGATTTTGGCCTCACTGCTCACAGAACAAGTGCTAGTAAATTTTCTGGAGCGGCCAGTGGATCTTGGCATGAAAATTGCAACAGCAAAAGAGAAACAGTACCAACAGCGTTCAGACCTGCTGATGGTTCAGCACAGCACCAGTTGAGTGAGACTGGTCTCCTAGGAGCTGCAACTATTGGGTTTCATGATTCCACTCAATTACTGGTCTACTGTGACAAACAGAAGGGTTGGAAAAAGAATGTGCAATATAAGTAAACAATGGTCTCCTTGTTCTAGAATTTTCCCAAACGCAAAAGACATGAACCAGATTATTACAAGGCTGTTTTAAAAATTGTTCCCCAGCTAATGAAAAACAAAGTGGCATGGTTCATGGCTAAAAAGAATGTATACTTATTGACAAAAAATAATGCACCCAGATAGAAGTGTCCTTTAAAAAAACAGCTCATTCTCGGTGACTTATTTTTGTCGATGAGTGTACTTACTTTTACTAACCGCACCTTCTAGCACAGCACCTGCTAAGACCCAAACCAGTATTGACTGTTTAAGAGGTCTTAAGACCATGGACTGTCAGGGTCATTTAGAAGGACATTTGGGTTCTTTGGTTGTGTCTCAACCTCCGATGTACAGGGAAATAGAAGAGCTCAAACAGGGAATGCTGTGTGGGTGCTAGCTAAAATCCGCACCTGTCTGTCCAAGATCTCTTTAGACAGAAATGCAAAAATTGGTGATTCTGTATGTTTCCTTGGTTCCACTCAATACCAAGATTCTACACATAGGTACAGAAAACTATAGATACTGAAAAATACTAGTTCAGAAAACTAATTGAAAGGATCATTTGAAAGTCAATGTTTATTTCTTATTTTATGATTACTGCTGGGGAAGACCTTCCCAATGTTTAGGTTTTAGCAAAGACCCATGTATAAGCAAGGATCCAGAAACAGGAACAACCTAGATGTTAAGTAGAACTGCGCAGCTTTATTCAGTTTCAAATTAAGTTATTTAGTTTACTACCTGATCATTTATGGACCATTGTGGGAAGCTGGACTTCCTTTAATTGTGATCAGACTTCACAGATGAGCATTGCTGAAGCAGCTGCCATTCTTGTGATAACTTACATTCTACACATATGGCCAAAGAATTAAAGTGTATTAGTTACATGGTATGATTTACAATGAGTCCACTGCCAAAAACTGTTTATGTAGTCAGTACATAATTACTTAAGAGCTTTTTAAAGAATATTGGTATGCAGTGGTGCCTGAAAGTTAGTGAACCGTGTAAATGTGACCTTAAACAAGATCAGGTTTTGACACCGGTTTCTAAAAGTAGATCAGTGGAACTCAGTTAAACAAACTACACAAAATATTATACCTGGTCATTTATTTATTGGGAAAAATAATCCAATAAATGATACATGCCCATTAGTGGCAAAAGTATGTGAACCTTTGCTTTCAGTATCTGGTCTGACCCCTTTGTGCAATAATAACTGTAACTATACGTTTCCATTAACTGTTGACCAGTCCTTCACTTCATCTTAGCTTAGATTAGATGGATAGATAGACAGGCAGACAGATGAACTTGCTTCCACAACATTTCTACTGGTTTAAAGTCAGTAGAAAAGGGCCAATGGCCTTCTGTATTTATCCTGGTCCCTGATGGCAAGCAATTCTCATTTTGGAGAGCATTGGCTTCCAACCGTGCCATGCACACCAATGGTATTCAGTGTTCTCCTGATGTTGGAGTCATTGGCACTAACATTAGCCTGTGTTTAGGATTTAGTTGCTTAGAAGTTACCCTTTAGGTTTACCTCTAGGATGATTCTACACCTTGCTCTTGGAGTGATCTTTTTCAGTCAGCAGAATAGCAATGGTCTTCATTCCTCAATTCGTATACAATCTGTCTAAATGTTGTTTGGTGGGATCCATATGGTTTTAAGATGATTCTGTACCATCGATGTTAACCATCAACTCTTTGGTAGAACTCTTTATGGATCACAAACTTTCAAGCACCACACATTTGAGAGAAAAAGGTGACCCATTTTCCTCCCTACAATACAAAAATTGTGACTGATCCACTAAGCAAAGCCTTTGGGCAGGTTTATGCACTTACATAACGGCATTAAATGCCTTTTTCTGTAAGCATGAGCTTGTGGAACAGAACCAATTATGCTGTCCTGCCGCCACAGATGCCAGCTATTTTTGGCTTTTTGGTTGAAGACAATCTTGTTATTGAAAGAACTTTAGGTAAAGTTTTTCTTTACTTACGGACTTAAGACTCTTTTTTGATTTAACACTGGTATACATATCAGACCCATCCTAAAGAGGAAACAGTGCCTTATAAATAAAAGCATTATGGACTTCAATGCTGATAGTGTTTGTTGATGTATGCTGTACATGTGATTAATGTTATAATTTACTGTGATCGAAATGAAATGTCCTTGTATATGGATGTTAAACTGTTGACTGATTCTGTGAAGCATGAAAAAAAATTACAATTCAGTTCAATAATGTAACATTATAACGTAATATTATATATGGGACAAAAATGTTGAGAGCAATCTTTGCACTTTTCTACATTGTTTAAGCTAATGTGCATTTAATCCACTCTGAGTTTGTGCCTAAATGTCTATAGATTCAACCACTTCGATTGATTTGTATTAATACAACTAATTTGTATGTGTTTTGAGCCTTTTATGTATTATTTGTTTCTTTTACATGGCTGTTACACATGAAATAAAAAGTCCCCCACTAGAAAAACATTTTTTTAAATGTTCACAGAAAATGTAGCATCTGTGAGATAACATCCCCTAATGTTTTGAACAGTGTAACTACACATCATATGAGTCCAAAGTCAGAAATATGAACATTTTCTTATGTAATAAATGGTTGTTTGGTTTGTTGAACGTCGTTTCAGCATCAATAGCTATTTACAGCCATGAGCTTATTAGAAACTGGACATTCTCAGATTAGGCCAGTTTAATGTAATCACTCAACCTAATGCATGTCTTTAAACTGTGGGAAGAAACCAGATTAAACCCATAAATTCACAGAGACTAAATACAAATGGCATACAGATACACTCCTAACAGTGGGATTGACCCTAGGATGCTGGGGCTGTGAGCCAGCCGAGATGACTACTGTGCCACCGTTCTACACCCTAATTTACTAAGAAAACAGTAGATGTTTAGCCAAAAACAATGAGAAAAAAGATTTTTCCCACCAATTTTGAATGCATTTTAAGGTCTCATTTGTTAATGCAGTATCAAAAACAAAAAGCTATTTTCTCGATTGGGCCCATTCATTAAATTGTTACAGTTTTATTTACAGGTATTCACCATTTAACGTCAATAAAAGCAATATCTGTTCACTTAATGGTCGAGGTATTGAGAATTGTAATATGATTTTCTTTGTTATTGACCTCTAAATTACAAATCATCAGGACAGTACTAGCGAACCCTGGCGACATCTGCTGTTTCTGACGTCAGAAAACAGAATCACAGTTTTTCCAAATTATAAACTATAACTTGTATTATAAACTAAAATATAAACTATACAAACATAAGAATTACTGTATTGTACAGTTGTGGCGAACGGTTTTGATAATGGTACAAAGTATTTGCTGCATCAGTTTTTATGGTGGCAATTTGAATTAACACTAGATTGTGAAGAGTGATCAGATGAATTCCATTTAATTGCATTCATTCCCGGTCATGAAAATGACTTAATCATAAAAAAAAAAATCCAGCTACAAAAATGTTAATTCCTTACAATTGTTGTTCAGTGTCTACTTGACTCATGAGCGTTTACATCAGCCAGTGTGAGAGAGGCCTTTGTTTCTTAGAAGTGAGCATGGGGAGGTCAACAATGTTTTTGAGTTTCCTCCATTTGTACAAGCTCTGAATTGGTGGAGTCCAAACTCTTTTGAGATTGTGGTCATTTCCTGAGTATTGACCATATATTATCTAAAGCTTCAGAAATCTCATGAAACACTTCTACAACATGTGAAGTTCAGACTGTAATAGATCTATGTTCTTTAAATACACTGCTCATATATTTTCATATTTTAAAATGAAAAATGACAAATGGAAATATCCCCTAATGTTTGTGAGCAGTATAGAATAAACTACTGGCTCACAATTGACTGGCATCCCATTTACTAAAAACACCTGTCTCTAATTTAATCTTCAAATGAACTGCTAACACTAGTGACTTACTCAGGAATCACTCAGTGTTGAGGAAACAATACATGCACTAACTTTCTAATTTACATTTCTATAACAAAAAGTCTGAACAAGCAAATAGTCTGCAGTTAAAATCAACATGTCTAGGGTGTCAGTAAAAAGAAAAACTCCTTAAAAGTTTTAAGGGAGAACCTTGGGAGGACCAAGGACTCAAAAAGGGACCCATCCTGCTTGAGTGGCCTGGATGTTAACTGAAATAGTTACGTTTGTAGTAATAGTAGAATTAAGTAAATAATAATTAAAATAACAGTTAAAATAATGTGGTAATAAAAAACAGGTGCCTACAAACCACTAAACTGTAGGATTTAGCTATTTGATAGAAAACCTGACCCCATGGTAGGGATTATAAAACTCTTTCAAGAAAGAAATCCAACACTGGTGGCTGGAATCTCCCTTGGTTATTTGCTCGACATGCAACTCCATATCATGAGTAAGAAATTAGATTATTTTCTTTATCTTTATAGGCAGTGATGGGAATAACGGCGTTGAAATAGTTACGCCGTTACTTTTTTCAGTAACGAGTAATCTAACTAATTACTCTGACTGTCACTATAACGCCGTTACCATTTCCGA
>JAUZSU010133786.1:0-28398 GCA_034780255.1 Parotocinclus maculicauda
CATCACGAGGCCAATACCATCCCTACAGTCAAGCATGGTGGTGGCAGCATCATGCTATGGGGATGTTTTTCAGCAGCTGGACTTTTCAAAGTTATTGCAGCGCATTTTAAAGTCGAATATTTTATTTTAAAGAACAGTCTTAGTTGACATTGTAACGGAAACACTTGGACATCAAGAACAAGATATAAAAAAGAGAATAACGGAAATAGTGAGACCTTTGTGCAATGAAAGACACACACTCACACACACTCACACACATTTGTAGCAGAACAGGGAATAAATCGAAATAGGCAGGATGCTTATCCATCAGAGCCATCATGAAGACAAACTGACACACAGGGAGAGGCTTTAAAGACACCAGTTGACCTAACTCTTTGGTGAGTCCAAAGAATCAAACCATGCAACTCTGGAGCTGTAAGGGCCCCAACACAGGCCCGACACACGCTCCCGAGCGGCCCAACACTAAAAGCTTTCACTTTGTACAGGTGCAGATCAGGATTGAAAAATGGCATCCTTTTTCTTTGCCCTGTCAATCAGTCCAAGGCACACTGACGTCTACTTCCATGTACACACCTAGTCGAGCTGTAATGGTGCTGGAAAACATCTTAGCTAGTGTGTAGCTACACTTGGGTAAAAATAAAAAGAACCCTCAGCCTTAGAACAAACGGACCAGAACTGCCTGCATTGGCTTTAGTGCCAACAGTAAATGTGTTTCACTTTGGGGCGGGGGGGGGTTGGCAAGAGGGAGCTTCTTTTATAATATGAAATGACTACTGTTTAACCTTTTCTTGTTTCCTTTAAAAATGCCTTTCT
This sequence comes from Parotocinclus maculicauda, assembly GCA_034780255.1. NCBI lineage: Eukaryota > Metazoa > Chordata > Actinopteri > Siluriformes > Loricariidae > Parotocinclus > Parotocinclus maculicauda. The sequence continues at coordinate 814 of JAUZSU010133786.1, forward strand.
ATGTTGTCAGTATATATGCTTGTATGTTCTATGCTTGTATGTTTGTGGATTTCTAGTCTTTAATATCTAATAGCTCTGTAAAGGACTGTGGGTTGGGCATGTGTCCGGGATATGTGAAATGTCACTAATTCACCCGATGAAATGGCTTCAATGTAATATTGACCAAGTGAATCGGAAAGGAAGTTGAATTCCTTATGAACATCAAGGTCAACCTTCGAATGTCGCTTCCTCGTAGCCACGACACCGCGAACGTTTGGTGCAACATGCAGATGACTCTGTGGTTTACATAGTGGCCTTGTCTCATGGCTCTAGAGGTCCGGACCAGCCTGGCCAGTAGCACGTTCATACGCTCCTGTGGGGTTTCCCTGGGGGCTCCAGTTTCCTCCCACATTTCTCTGAAAGACAGGCATGAGTTAGAGAGTTAGTTTCATGCTTGTGCACCGTGCTGCCAGTTAGGCCCCTGAAGATCCTGAATTTGACTAAATGCAAACTTTTTGACTAAAGCTTGCACTGACTATATGAATGCCCCAGTGTGCTGGTGCCAGAGCAGTTTCAGGAACATCCTACTTTGTGTTTCGGTTGGCTTGGGCTCATCCGGGCACAAGACTGGGGGTCCAGAACTTTGGGCTGACCTATTTAGCATGTCACGGCAGCCCAAATTCGAAGCATGGGAATTCTGGGTTGGCAGTTCCACAGCTTTCTCTGGCCACTGCGGTCAAGTTGTCAGTGGATTCTAACACAAAGGGTCTTTAAGTAGCACATTTAGACCCCTTGTAAACAAGTTTGTAAAGTCTACCTGCAACATACTACATTGGTCAGATCAACTAGATAGCAGACAACTGGGAACTCCTTGATCTTTGCGGTGAGATGCTAGAGGCAAACAGCTGACCTACTGCTAGGACACAGGACAAACCCAAGACGATCCCATACATTTACCGCTTCGCCTCTGTCTTGGGTTTGTCCTCGAGCAAGGTCCTTAAGCCAGAACGGCCTGGAGCATAGGACCGTCTGAGTTAAGACCATATGTTTGGTCTGTTATCTGATTCCCTGGGTCTTTGAAGATGAGTTCATGACAATAAATGAGCGTGGCTACGCCGAAGGGGCATTCGTGAGCTGTTGACCTGGACGACGCGCGTAAGCGATCAAACGGCTTTCCGTCCACCTTTTGATAAAGATCCAGATGAGTTGTTTTAGCAATGGTACGACGATGTCAATCTGAAGCGTCTTTAGTCTGTAGCCTAATACAACTATTTTGTTTGAGCACTAATTCTCTATGATAAAACCTTGTACCATTGCAAAACAGCGGGTCTATAGTAAAGAACGGAAAAGCTAAAAAAGAATTGGAATGGAAAGAGGATTTGTAAGGCCTCTTCATTAAGAATGCGTTAAGAAAAGTCTGAATACACACTGAATGTGTTTGGGCCCAACTGTTTAAAATTTTGGGGGAAAACATTGTTGACCACTTTCCAAGAACAATCTTACACAGCTTTCTTTTTGTAATTTTTTTCATGCAAAAATCATGCGGCCAATTTGTCGATGTAAGTGCCCTGTACTCTGTGGTTTGCTTTCTTGTTTCAGCCATGGATTGTGTAAGAGAAGAGAGTGGCAGGACAGTTAGGCGTTTGTATTTCAATGTAGAACTGTTGATTTAAGTTTTGAGTAAAATAACCTGACTAACTTGCATTTGTAGAATTTCTAGATTGATTCAGTTGTGTTTCTGTTTCTAAGTATCCAAGTGTTAGTCGAGGGATTGGTGTGTTGAGATGACCATTAGAAATAGATCACAATTCACTAACTAAACATGAACTAACCTGGTTTGTTTGGCATTGCCAAGTTTTATCCTAACACCGTCTTATCCTGTCTGTTTCTTATCCTAGGAGGCGAACTAGTGTTGCCCATAATAACGGTGGATTCATTAGAACCCCCGTCGATCGCGACACGCTACCCCGTAATCCCTCCACCCCCCACCTACCACCCATTCCTTACACTGCTCGAAAGCACTAAAGAGCCCCCGTCCCCACCCTATGGCCACGCGCCGTGTCCGCCGGATCAAGAGGACTGCGAGGAAGCCGCGGAGGTGTCGGCTTACGGCTCGGGAGAGATGACCGAGTCGGACGACGAGGACTATTATAAAAACTCGGCCCTCGTCACCGACCGAACCGTGCTCCCGCCCCCACCGGCGGTAGCGGAGAGCCCGCGTGGCGATCGGCACTTTTCTCGCCAGCCACCCGACTCTCAGCGTCCCTCGCTTCCGTCCGCCCCCACTCAAGCCCCGGCCAGACTGAAACCTGGGCTCGCCAGTGGCCCAAATATCCCGGCGGGCAAAATGAACACTCGCGATCAGGTCCTCTTGCCGCCTGTCCAGCCTTCCGGGGACCCGGAACACGGCGGGCGGCAAAGACACGTCCCTGGTATAACTGTCCCTCCCAATTTTCCCACCACAGAGTCATCGAATTCTGACCGAGGCCCACCTGGAGCGGTGGAGGTGATCCGGGAGTACAGCAGCACCACCGGAATGGTGGTGGGCATCGTGGCAGCGGCCGCTCTGTGCATCCTCATCCTGCTGTACGCCATGTACAAGTATCGCAACCGCGACGAAGGCTCGTATCAGGTGGATCAGAGCCGTAACTACATCAGCAATTCGGCCACGCAGAGCAACGGCACGCTGGTAAAGGAAAAACAGGCCGGGAATAGCAAAACGGGCACCAAGAGCAAGAAGAACAAAGACAAGGAATACTACGTCTGAGATCAGAGCAGGCAGGGACGGAGAAAAGCTGAGAGGAAAAGAAGAGAGAGAGTGAGAGAGAGAGACAGAGAGAAAGGACTAGAGAAAGGGGAACAGGGAAGACCTAATCGCAGTATGAGCTTGGTATTCACTGCCACTCGCATGTCTCGTCCACCCGTCCTGAGTTTGGTCTCCATTCCCACCTTCCCACTATGTCCCACCTTAAATCCGACTATGACCACCACCTCGTTTTCTCGAAAAAGTGCATCAGGCAGTCCGCACCAGTTTAAATTCGAAATGTGTAATGTTACATTTTTTAGATGTTGTTACTGTAAGTTTTGGAATTTTAGAGGATAGTAGTTATGCTTTTTGGGGTTTTTCTTTTAATTTCCGTAGCAGTCCAAGTTGTTTTTCTGCCATTTTAGCAGCCCTGCATTTCATTTATTATCCCCCAATTTTTGTGTATAAACTGCGGTCTACCACAGTGGACCTGTGGACTATGGACCACCATATACCTCAATTTCATTCTTGGGGTTTTATAGATATCTTATCCGACGTGGCACAAGCGACACGTGCCCTAAAATGTTTCCCAGAGACCCGAGCGGCTGCAAATATTAGGGAAGAGAATGAAGTTCAAATCAAGCAGGAACCAGGTGCTAGGTGACGCACGATGAAGAGCGAATCGTTACTGCCAAACCATCTAACAAACGGCGTCCAATCGGCTGCCTCGCCTTTCCACTTCAAGTATTCACGTGTCAGTCCTGGCTTTTCTCAGTCGGTCTCTTTCTCTCTCTCTTTTTCTACTCCCGGTTTGTCTCGCGCTCTTGATCTCCTCTCCTTGTCTTTGGCTGATGCAACCCGTCTAGAGCATGTAGTATTCATTAATGAAAAAGAGACAAGAGTTGAGAAAAAAAAAGTTGCAAAATTATGAGAACTCGGGCGTCCACAGTTGCTCTGTTTCACGCTCTGAAGCCAAACCTCCGGTCGTACTTTTGTTTCGAGGGTCGCGTGTGGCATTGACTTTTGAACGACAAACTGATTTCTGCTCAGTTATCATACATGCTTGAAAAAGAACTATTTGGGCCAAGCCTCGTTCTGTACAGACGACCGATTCTTAAGGACCTCGGCGAGAGGAAATGTTAATTGTCTTTTTTAGCTATAAACAGCGGAAGAGACATTCATGGGGAAAATGTGCCCCAGGTGAAACGTCCGTGAAACGTTCATAGCAGGCAAACACGTTCTCGTCGTCGGCAACGCAGGAGACGACACCGGAGCGCATCGGTGTGGGGAGTTAAAAAAAAAAAAAAAAAAAAGACTCGCAGGAAAGACAAAGGAGATTCATTTCTTTGCGGATGTACTCGAACTTTAGTATTCCAATATACTCGAACTACACAAAGACATTAGAGAAAAACTGAAAAAAAAAAAAAGTTTGTGAAATGTCTAAATATTTGAATCTCATCCCATCCACGGTTAAAAGATGATCTCCCTACTTGAAATCCCTGTTTGGAGGATAAAGAATACATTCTAATGAGCGACAAGTTCCGAAGACGATTAGTCCTGTCATTGGTTAAAGCGAGCTAAACGCGATGGGGTTTTTAAAAACAGACGTTACGTTTCTTTAAGACCCACATTCGTCACACCACACCTCAACATTACAGACCGGAGCAGGTCAGAGTCCTCTCATCCTCTATAGAGTTTTTTTACCGACAGTGGGACCGCGCCATGAGCGGGCGCATTTTTACCGTCAGTCTTTAGTTTTTCTTTCATACTCCATGGCCACGCCGTTCCTCCATGTGCCCTCCTGTTCTTTCTAAGTGTTCTTGTAAAGTGTTCCAGTGAGATGCCTCTAAATGTGTATATTAACAGAAGGGAATAAAATTGGTTATATACTTGGTACTTGCTGCGTCGTGTCATCAGTTGAGCGTTAAACTCACCAGAAAACAACCATTTAAGTCAAATAGGTGTCGAAAGGAAAAGAAGTGTGTTAAAAAGTCAAGTGTAAATTCCTTCAATTTTCACTACTAAGTCAATCGTAATCAACAGTGTCAACAGTCGAAAGGGTAAACGTGTGTAAGGCAAAGGTAAGAAAGTGGGCGTTACTCTGCCATGGCCGAGCGTTAAATCCAAAATCAATAACGACTCAAAACGGGAAAGAAAACCTCAGCATGGCGGTAAGTTGCTGAGCGTTACGGGAAACGTAGTGCCTGTAGCGAATGTGTGTCATGCTAACTTTGGGAAGGGCTCTTAAGTGGTTAAAGGAATGTCCGAGGCTTTCATTCAGCCTCCCAAACTGGGTTTAAACCCCTAATGGACCAAGCTTTTCTTTAATCTTTGGTTTCGTCTCGGGCCAACGCATCGCGGTGGAGCAAACAGCTCACGGGGGCAGATGGGGAACATGTATCGACGCAAGTCAACACGGGCTCTCGTCGACTTAATTAATCGAATTATCGGATCCCAGAAGTGTTCCATGAGCTACGCGGCAGGGTTACCTGATGGATCGTGTTCAGAATGCGAATTCAGCACTACATAGGGTACAATAGGTACAAGTCTAGCCTTCAGATAGTGAACCTCAAAGCCAATTTCCCAGAAGGAACATTAACAGGAAGCAGACATTAGTGAAAGGGAACGCTTTTGGGCCAACGCGAGCTCACTCGAGTGTTTGTGTTCGTGTTTATCTGCATGGATAGATTGGCCTCCCTGATTTCACATTTCAACTGGTTAATATGAGCAATCAAATGTTATCTGCTCTTGTATCCCTTTGTCACCAAGGAAAAACAGCAACATTGCCTCGCTTCTTTTAGCGCTTTCCAATTCAGCAAAGGGGTCTTGCTTCGAGGCTACTTTCAGATGGGTGTTTTAATTTATATCAAAGCGCCCCACGATCCAGGAGACATCAGTGTTCTGGTGCCAGTCGCCACAGGACCCGTCACGCTTGACGGATGTAACAACACATCCTAGCGGGCATGACACAAATGCATGGCTCATTTACAAGTCCAATCAGAAAACTCAGTGTCTGGCTTTCGCACTGTCAAAACAGACAAGCTCAAATAGGAGAATGGCAAAAGGATCGAGGAAGAAGGAGAAGCAACAGAGGCCAAGGCGAAGGGACGCGAGGTGTTCTGAGACAGAAAGGTAAAGCGAGAGATGGAAAAATCCACACACTCGCACGCAAGTCGGCCTTGGGCTTTGAATTTTTACCAAAAAAGCTGGGCGTGGCTCATGCTGCAAGGTTAACATCGATTTGCTTCCTCCTTTTCTTTGGACGGTAGCTGGGCTTTGCAATTGTTGGCTGGTTAGAGGTGGCAGCCTTGGATGTACGAGCTCATTGTAGGAGTCCTGCGTAACGCTGATGAGGAGGTAAGATGGATTGTTTTAACTAGCAGTTTTGAGTCTATAATGTGCATCGCGTTAGTGAATAGGCAGTTTTGCAATACGGACGACTTGATTAGCCAAGCACATTTCAAGTGTCAAGATCGGCTTCTGTCGTGAACGAACTGGGTGAGTACCGACTATTTTTGCTTGTGTATTTGTAATTGTTGCTTATATAACAAATGGGCCCGGTTTCACCTAGTACGTGTGTCTGATTGGAGCTGTTGTGAAATGTGCACAAGTGTTTAATTTCGAGTGATAAGGGCAAAGCAGAAACGTGTGTAAAAAGGAATTTGTATTGGCATTGCTTGGCAGCGTGTTTGGTTTGCTGTGTCTAAATAAGTGAGGTCTGGAACGAATGACCCTGAAGTTTGTAACCCAACGTTTAGCTAAAGCGTCGGTCCTTTTTGAGGAACGTTTGTTGCTGCAGCCTGTCAATGTGTAGTTTGGTGAGCCATGTGCTTTGTAAATGGGTTGCTGGAAGGTAGTTGTTGTGTTGTGCTGTCTGGATTTGTCACTGTTTGTTAGCCCTGCAGCCTGTCATGAGTTTGAAGCTTGTAAGTGGTGTGACTCACCTACGGTGTGGTTAAATGTAGTTACTTACCTCATTATTTAGTGTTTGGTTGTGTATGGTGTTTCCATGTAGTGTATGCCGGACATTATTTAATTAGGGCTGGGTTTGTTATGGTTTTGGTGTAGTTGTGCTGCAGCCATGACGATAATTGCAGTGATGCTTGTTTTCCTTGCTTAAGGTTGTGTTTAGTTTATGCTGCTTACCCACCTTGGGAGCTTTGATTTTGAACTGTCTTTTAATTGTAGTGAGCTGTGTAAATGGTTGTTGCTACGGTTGTTAGGTAAGTGTGTAGTTTGTGCCGAGTTGGAATGTGCATCTGCAGTCCGTGGAGTCAGTTTAGTTATAGTCAGCTTTTTAAAGTAGAAGCAGAAGTTTGGAGGTTTCCTCAACTGGTCATTATTGTGCAAGGTAAGTAATTATTGCTCAGAGTTTCAGGAGTTCTGTCAGTGGTTTATGTATTTAACACACCTGTGTCATTTTGTTTTATTAGCTTTTGTAGCGTTCTGATTGGAGTCGGTGTCCTTGTGGAAGATCCGGAGCTGCTGCTGTTGTTCTCCGCATGATGTTTGAAATGGTCTCAATAAAGAATGCATGTGATGTTTGTGTCTGAGTCCTTGTTCTTACTTATGATGATGCTTCTGGGTGAACTGTTATTCATGTAGTGTTGTTTTGCATTGAAGTGTTGCTCTTTACCGTAATGTGTAAGACCAGACTTTTTTAATTGCTTGTTCCTCAGATGTCCCTACTTAATAATCTACTGAGGAGGGAGAAGAAAAAATATCTTTATTTTTTAGCACTTTTCAATTTTTCGAGGATTTTGTGGAAACAAGGAAGAAGGAAGAAATAAAAATAATTTTTTATTAAAAAATAACATTTATTTAACCTACAATTTAATTAAAGTGAATCTGGGAAAAAAATTAATGAACAGAAGAAAACCGTTGGATCTCCACCGGAGGGCGGAAAAAGCTAAACAATATATTTTTTAAATTTATTTTTTTATTTCAACCATTGGCGCTGCGGCGGATCCGAGAAATACCAAAAAAACCCTTTTTTTTTTGTATTCTTCACTTATGATTGTCGGTGAATCCGCGAAACAAGCAATAAAAAAAAGTCTGGCCTAAGTTTGTGTTGTTTGGAGTTCTCATGGACCATAAAGAAGGTAAGTCATGTTTAAGGAGTGTAAAACGATAGTATGTAGGATGTCCTTGTTTTAGTGGAGAGGATGAGCCCCAGTTGGCTTCAAACTAATTGAAATGTTCATGTTCCTCTGCAGTAAGTATACTTGTCGACTTTGCATGCATCTATTGTTGTCGTTCTTTTCTGGTCCCAAATGAAGTGATATTTAAGTTGGTAGTATCCCTGAATTTTGTGACCAGTGTTATTGTAGGTGTGTTCAGTTTAGACCAGAAGTGGATGTCCCCATTTTTTATGTTATTTATGTTTTGAATTATCTAATAGTTGTTAGCATTGTAATGTTTATTTAGATAGGACTGTGGTGGCCTAGTGGATACGTTGCTGGACTCTGGACCTGATGATCCAGGGTTCAAATCCCACCTCAGCCAAGCTGCCACAGCTGGGTCCTTAAGCAAGGCCCTTAACCCACAATTGCTTTAATTGTAAAACTGTATGAAATGTAAGTCGCTCTGTATAAGGACGTCTGCTAAATGTCAATGTTTAATGCTTGTAGTTGTTGACTGTTTTAGCTTCATGCTTGACTGGTCTTGCAGTGTTTGTTAGCCCTTTTTTGTTTGTAGTTGTGTATAAACGTTTGCTTGTTGCCCCATTTTGAATGTAAGTTTCCCAGCCTTTTTTTTTCCCTGATGACTTTGTAGTGAACATTTCTGTAGTTCATTTGTGTTGCTCTTCAAAAAGTAGTCTTGCTTATTTTTTCCTTGCTTAAAGTTGTATTTAGGTTATGGTGCTTATCCCACTTGGGGATTTTAATTTAGAACCATCTTTAAATGCGAGTGAGTGGTTTGTTGCTATGGGGACTGTAAGGTAAGTGTATGTTTTTGTGTGCAACGTTCTTCCAGTTTTACCTAGTTACTCGTGTAATGTTTTTTAAATTGTTTTTAGTGCTGTTAGTTTGTTTCTTGTTAAGTTTTGAAGAAATTTAAGTTCTGCTGTCCCTTTATCTTCTTAGTAGTTGAAGGTTGTTACTTGATGTGTTGCTTTTGTGAAATATACTATTATGGATTTGTCAAGTTGGTGTTTTTTTTTAGGTTGTTTAGAATGGAATTTATTTTTTTTAGCGCTTTGTGGCACTTAAGTCCTACAGTTTTGGATGGTTTCTTATATCTTTAATGTTTTTTTGTGACCAGTATGGCTGTAAATATTTGGAAGAATTTGATCCTTTTAAATAAAAAAAAGACTGGTTCCAAAAAGAAAACAGATACAAGACACACATTTTTGGCAATTTTGCCTTTTTGGACTCCAATCCTTTATTGGAGTTTATTCAGGATCAACATAATAATGCTTTCAGAAGGAAAACATACAAATACTTGTGGGGAGGATGAAGGGGAATAAGTATTTATTATAAGTTTCATAGTTTGTTTTTTGGGATTGGGGGAAATTAAGGGGCCTGGTAGGATGATTTTTATTTTGGGGAGTGGTAACAATTAGTAGTGAAAACTAAGTAATTTCTGGACCTCACAAGGATAAATAAATACGCCCTTCGAAGGATTTGAGGGGATGAAAGTGACTTTTTTAACTTTGTGGGGGTGAAAAATAAACTTGATTTTTTTGGAACGGATAATGCTTCTCTCCAAACCTTAAGTTGCATAAAGAGGAATCTATTTAGTTCAAATTACAGCTAAAAAAATGCATAGCTCAATCAAACAGCCTTTTATGGAGCAGTGTACAGCACACTCTCCTCCATGTCCCGCAAGCTTCAAAGACTGAAGGATAAGCAAGAGATTAGCTCCCAAATGAGATGAAGATATTCGCTGGCTGCTATTTCTTCATTGGTAAGGACCGAAATGAAAGGATTGCGCAGTCTTAACACAAACAGGACACCAGAGGGAGACAAATCACAACGTTACATCCCAGTGAGTCTTTCGAGGGGACGCAAACTACTACAGAAACCATCTGGAGTAGATAGAAGTGACCAACCTATTAATTACCTATTAAATGCTATCAATAATACACTTAAACCTTCATTCCTTCTCAAGGCACTAATTAGGGCAAAGAGAGAGAATTTGGACAATAAAGCTACAATAAAGTTGCCGTTAAGGGAACATGGTTATTAGAGCACTTGCTAATAAACAACATGATCTAAAAATGCTTGTTGGAGGGGTTCGAATTTTGAGACATTCATTCATGTTACACAGCATGACTAGGACATTCTTAGCAGGAGAATACACTGCAGAACACAACAAGAATGCTAAATACATTACTGAAACAATAGACAAACTTTTTTTTCTTTATGTTACAGAGTAAAGATATAAACATTTGGACACAGAACATTTCTTTTGACATCGCATGCTTTTACATACGACCAAGATATAACAGGACAAAGCAACATCAACTAACTGGGGTGGTTATCTGGGTGCTACATTGTTTATTCATTTTGACATTCTTCTAACTTCTAACTTCTAATCTTCAACACCTTCACACTTCAAAATACTGCACTAATTTACTAACCTAGAGCACAACACTAGACTGTTTGAAACATGGAGCACAACTAGCTAAACAAGTGACACATGCTGCCACGTTCCATTTAAGTAGTTCAATCCACTACTTAAAACCCCTAAAAAATGCCTTCCTTGTCTCTCGAGTGAAGGCGAGACCAGTCGAGCAGTGCTACAGGTGTGAGAAGTGCTGCAAGGTAGGAGGGTGCAGGCACATTTTAACCGTTGTAAGCAAGCATCAGTGTTTTAAATCAGATGCAAGAAGCTACAGGGAGCCACACACATGACCTTTAAACTGCACCTAAAACACCACTAACAACACGAACTACAACACAAACACACCATACTTTTCTTACACAACTACAAGTTCCTCAAACAAGCAAAAGAGCAGCAGCCGTTAAACCTCCCGGCCTGGGGAACCAAGGTAGCCGGCCATATAGGACCATCAAAAACAACAACTAACCACAGGTTCAGGAGCGCACTCAATATCAGTTCATTAAAACCCTTTAATTTTACATGACAGCTATTACATCAAACATAGCCAAGCCCACAAACCCAATACACCAAACAACTGTCCACATGACTACTTACTCCCACTATCTGAAAGACTCGAGATCTAACACACAACAACCAAATGTCAGAATGACGACAAAGACAGCACAATGCCTTTGCCTCCCGCCGCATGGAGACCAAATAAACCCAGCAAACTGACCTACACAACTTTAACCTTTTCGACTCAGGTCACATCGTTATTTCGATCTTACAAACGAGGACGGTTAACAAGCTTTAACATCTCATGCAAACTAAAGACTCAACTAAAACAACAAGACTATCACTAAACTAACCACTACACTCAATCAACCGTTCCCGACAATACCAAGTCACCACCTACCAGTCCATCTCTAACAGAAATACATTCACTGTCCCACAAAGCCACATCACCTGCCAAACCCCTCACAAGTGGACCTGATTACAAATAAATAAAAACACACTTGGGTCTCTTTCCAAAATGCACAACAGGGTTTCCTTTTCCTCAAGAAAACCAAACAATTATCACTACGGCACCTTCTGAACACCTGCACAAAACGATTTCAGGGAACAAACCGCCCCAAGCACACGACACACCACCATGACGGGCATTAATGAGCTTTTACATATTAACTAACTTTAAATCCACACACTCGGATGTCTGTTCGCACCTCGTTTGGAGCCTGTCCACTTTCAGCCTGCCCTAAATGTCTCACATACTTAGACTTACTACCACACACCGTCCTTTCACAAACACGGTCGCACCGCAAACCAAAATACAGGCACCGCACCAAAAATGACTTGATTTCAATTGAAAAATCTTCAAGACTTCGACCGGATTCCCATCCGACCGCTACCATGACGTGTTAACGGCCCTCAACAAACGACGCATGACGCACCAATTTAGCAAAGAAACACTAGAGAAAGATGCAAATAATCTACTAAGAATGCCTGACCATTTAGGGGGAGTTTGGGTTACTCTGGCCAGAAATGCCTTGGGTTTGATGTATAGATTGTTGACATCCTCTAAACCCAGAAGCTATACCGCTACCAAAAACAACATGACCTAAACCTCTAAAACGCTCTTGACAAAAGTCGCACTCCAATCTTTGACCTTCTCCTCTTCTTTTGTGGATCCTCTTGTCCCGCTGCCCCTGTTGACCCTTTCCCATTTCCTTCTCCCGTTCCCTGTGGGTGCTGATCACCCAGTAGACTCGACCCCGTTTAAAGTCTGTTGGCCTCGGACTACCGACCCGCGTGCTGTCCTAGTGGACCCGGGCCGGCCGGCTACTCACCTTGCTTTGCTCAGAAATGGTCCTTGTTAACACCGCTAGGTATTTCCGGACCACCCCGGTCAGAGCCTGCGACTAAGGTCTTACCCTACTACATTTTTACCGGGATCTGTGTCACAGACCAGTCTTCGACGACCTCGCAAGATCCTGTTAGTAGAATGTCAACAAAAACATTAATTTACATTTATGTTAAAATGCAACAGCACCTTATATCTGTCTGCTACATGTCTTCTGAAGATTCCGACAAGCCCCGTCTTTACCGCACAGGGCCGGACCATCCTGAAATGATGAAATCCTGCTTTAACCTGTTTTGTCTTGGTTAGGTTAAAAATGCTTCACACTCAACAGTCTTGGCACCTTATTGGTGTTCAGCTTCTGCATCGAGATCACAGGTTTAACGACAAACAGACAAAAACAACTTCAGCGCGCAGACAAGCCAAACGAGTCAATCAATTTAACAATTAGTGACGTCACCCGCCGATCTGCTTGGAGAATGACTCAGCTGTCACGACAAATCGACTCCCAGACTTTTCATAATTACATGCTCTGGAAATATATGCCCCAATCCATTCAGTGCAACCCATTAGGGATGGATTTGAGGAAGACGTGGGTTTATAACCCTCTTTTTCTGCCCGATTTTAAAAAAACAAAATCATTAAACTCATAAACGACCACAAGAGGGCAGCAAACGGGCTTAAATCTGGGATTACTGCTGCCAACTGGTTTGCATTGAATTCAGTCTGTGTTTGTTCAGCCTTGCTTCCATATATATATATATAATAGACTGCACATTTGCACACTTTTACACAGCAATAATTGAACATTGTTCACATGTACATACACGTTATCAGAGCATTTACATGCAGTGTCATGTTGTACTATTTATGACTATGTACTGTATGTAACAAATAACATTGGATTGGATCCAGAAAATAGATTCAATGGCAACACTTTACAATACTGGTACATAGCTAAGCATACAATAGGACTTAACTAAAAGTTAATTAACAATAAATGAATGCATGAACTAATACTTAGTGCTTTATAAAATAATGAGAAATATACATTAATAATATAATGAGTGGACCTGTTGGTAACTCATTAGTGTATTAATATAAAGAAAGATGGCCAGCTGTTATTTGGATTTATAGACCACTTCACCACTAGATTTCATTCCAGTAAGCAATTGGTGATTTACCTGAAATGAACCACCGGTGACCAACAAGTGAACAGTCTCTTACAGGCTCTAACTGCACAACAGGAAGGTAGAATTGCAAGGTAGATATATCTTTTAAAAAAGGGTTCATACCTGTACACTAAAAGATTTTTAGCATGCCATTGCAACGCACATTAACCATTATTGTCACATTAATGTCACCACCAGGACATGCCACAGGTGTGCTCAGAATGGTCTACCAGCTAAATCCAAATAACAGCTGGTCCTCTTTCTTTTAAATGAATGCAGGTGAGATGGCTGTTAAGTTATGCAGAAACAAAAGAGCTTCTGTCAGTAACTATATTTTTGTGTGTTGATTTTATCTTATTATTTTATCTTTCTTATAATCTTATACTGTGTCCTTTTAACCTTTGTAAGGTGTCCTTGAGTGCTCTGAAAGGCGCCATTAATAAATTAAATGTATTATTATTATTATTATATTTATATGTCACTCATTAGATTATTAATTTATATTTATCATTATCCAATAAAGCACTAAGTATTAGTTTATGCATGCATTTATTGTTAATAAACTTTTAGTTAGGCTTTATTGTTATGTACCAATGCATTCGATATGCATTCGATAATATCTAGTCCTAATCCCAACCCCAAATCCCAGGATCTAAACACTAAAGCATCCTATACAATAACCCCAGTTCCACTGAATTAAAAAACAGGATGGGAAACTTTGATGTCATGAATCGTTACAAATAACACTGTGTAAAAACAGATCGGTTTCGGCAAGATTCTTTGAAAAAAAGAGAAACTCTTTTTATTGGATTGCTTTTGGTATATATTATGGTTCTATTCTATAACCTTTAGCTGTTACCTTTAGCTTTCCATTTTACTCTCCCCCAGGAAAAAATGTGCTGTGAAATTGGATCTTAGAACAACAAAGTGGAAATGTTTACATTTCAAACTTAAGTTTTCCTGTAATATATTTAAGTCTTTATGATGAATGAAGCTAGCTCATCAGATAGGAATCACGAGGGAGGTGGAGGGGGTGTCCTACCCCAGCAAAAAAAGGGACTGTGACATTTCATAATAAATTGCTTGACAGTTGTAATGTGAACTTTCACAGTTTGACCATAAAGTTCACAGTTCTACTACGATTTTTTATACTATGAAATTTTATGCTCTTTTGGCCACTTCTTGGTTTGCCGTGCTGATCCAAGATTCGATTCCAGTGGTTTGACCGTATTTGAAGGAGCGACCATGTGCGGGATCGTCCCTTTTCTCTGTGTTCATCATGTTTAAAAATGATTTAGAGAATTTTTAAAACACTCAAGATTTGTCTATCACATTTTAAATGAACATCACACATTTTAGTATGGCTTTAGGATTTCGAATCACTTGTCACTGACCCAAAATCCAATCGAATTGAATAACAGGCGCTTCATTTACCACTGTATCACTTCCACATATCCTATATAAGCATAGTTTATCCCCAATGTATGTGGAAGCTCTCACTTCCGATATGCCTGTTAGCAGTTATTACCTGTTTTTTTTGCAATTAATTCATAATATGTTTCTATTCTTTGACTAAAAGGAGGACATGCAGGTTAGCCTCACATTTCCTGCGACAGCTTCGTACAGGTCATCTGAAGATCACCGCTCCCAAATCGAAACCTTAACTGCCCCGAATAACATGGACTTACCGATCTGAAGACGCAACTGAATTAAAGTAAACTCATACACAAAGTTAGGGCTGGGTTGTTGAATGGTTCTATTGTGGCCGGTTAGCATATCATGTCTTCATGCTTTCTGATAGGGCTGGATGACTCAGACTTTTTTAATGGCCACAATTAGGCAATTCGATAATTACAAATCTATTTGTGTAACTCATATCTTTTGCCACCTTGTCAAAACTAGGCAAGGGACATGCATTGTTTGTCCTTCTCAAAGGCAGCAATTGATTAGAGTCCTTTTTTTGGGAAGCTTGGACAACGTTTTTTATTTTCACGCCAGTTACCCAATCGTGGACTCTTTGGACTGCTGGTCGAACCTCCATAGGGGATGGACGCGGTCGTGGAATGATGTCATGGGGCTCCAAAGATGCGGATAGAGGTACAGAGTTGACCGGACAGAAGATTTGTCATCTGCGTCCATCGTGTCTTGGCTAGGTAGATTAAAAGAATGTGGGAAAAAAAACTATTAAATACAGTTACAGAAACTGTTCAGTCTCCGAGGTCAAATCAACTAATGCACTGTAGGACTACAAGAATATGATATTAAAGACATGTTCAAATGAGAAAAGGAATTGTCCCAAGGCCGCCAGATGGCTGGTCTGTCCTTTGCCCTATTTGCTTAGATGAAAAATCCAACTTTTACTTTATTAGCAAGTTGGAACTACTGGCAATCTGACAACACTACTGGCAACACACACCAGAAACAGCTGGTTCCATTAAAAAAGGTTTAACGTGTGCCGTTAAGATTTATTAAGAGGTATTGTTTACTTGCATGCAGACACCTTTAAGCCAACCAGATATAGATTCTGCTTAACACTCTAGAGGACCCATGCCGCATCCACCTACGTACACCAGGAAGGGCCAAACGCTGGTTTCGGTGTGTGGGATTTACCCACTTAACAGTTTCTAGTGGACTCATTCCCTATTGGTTCTTTATTATACCCTGGCCTTAACGAGTTCTTCTTTGAGATACAGTTGCCTTTCTATAGGCCTTCTATCAACAATCATGCCATGTTCAAAGTCGCTTATTTCGCCACTCTTCTCCATTCTGGTTGTCGGTTTTAACTCGTCTAGATCATGTCTACGTACCTAAATGCCTAAAGTCTTCAGAAGAATACGTCATGCCTAGCTATCAGGTTAAACTTGCCTCCTCGCGAGGATAATGTCGAGGTTATAAAAAGTTTTTTGGGAAAAAACACTAAAGATTTGTGGTGAGAAACAAGGAAAAGACACAAACCCTACAAATAAGGATGGTGTGGGATCTGTGAGTATGTAGCTTTCATTTTCCTCCAAGTACTCTAGGAACCACTACCATAGAAAAGTAAAGTGGCTACAGCTGAGGATAGCTTTTATTTATTTGGCCAAATTACCACAAAAATGATTCAATGACATGACCGACACTGAGGTAGTAAAAAGCCTGTTAAAGAACGTAACAAGACAGAGAGCTGCTGTGTTGTAAGGCACTACTGCACAGAGTTTTAAATACAGGGTGCCAGTACTTAACCTGTTTACTCATCCTTAAAAAAGGAACACCTGCTTTTGGAGCTTACTCTTTTTTCACATTGATTAACCATGCACTTACGCCGAATGGCATGGAAGAGAAGACCAATGAAAGGAGAACCCAGATCTGCAGATCCATGATGTTATGGGTAAAATCTGCGACACTAAATAAACTGTAAAGAACAGTCAACGCAAAAACACTCCTAATGCACATGTTGCACAAATTGTATTCATGTCTAACGCAATAGTGTTTCAAAGACATTTATGCACGCTAATAAACACTACTGAATGACGCATAAGAACTGTGAAAAGACATTAACACTCTGGGCAAATTACTTTTTATGATTTTCGACTTTCCAAGTTACTCCCATCTCTACACATGCATACATGTTGCAATGGAAAAAAAGGTACGCTCAGTATTTGAGGGCATTTTCCAGAGGAGTTTGAGGTCTCTGATAGCCCAATAGTGCCACATTCAGCGCTTGCTCCAGCATATTTTACTCAGCCGATAAACACAACGCAACCCAACCAAACATGCATCAAAGAAAAAAACATGTTCATCAAAGAAAAACTGGAAGGGGTTTGTACATTTTCTTTCTCTGCAGTGCATAATATTATTAAACGATTTGAGGGATCTGGTGACTTTTCAATGAATAAGGGAAAAGGTGCATGGCTGAGTACTTCCATGATCTCTGACCCCTCAGATGACACTGTGTCAAGAACCATCATTCATCAATAGCTGATGGAAGCACAGGAGCAAGGGAGTGATTTAGCAACCCTTTAACAAACATTGCAATACAGAGTTACAAATTAAAAAGTTAACAAATTCAACTTAGTGTTACTGTGCAAAACAGAAGTGTACAGAAGCGGCATCGATTTCCCCGGGATTTTTTTTATAATTTAAACTTTGTTACTCTGCACCTTTACTTTTCTGTCTCGAGATTTTATGACAAATATTTAGTTTGGGAAAACAGTTGCTATGTGAGTAGTTTCTGGAATTGGCAACACTTCAAACCTGGATTATACAAAACCTTTGCTAGTTAAATCACAAAGGTGAGTGACTAATAAGGAGGTGTTGCCTCATGCAGAAAACATGAATCTACAAGGATTTCATTCAGGTTTGCTTTTTAGGTCAAATCTCAGAGAAGTGAAGCACTGTGAACAACAGACGTCTTAACAGATATCTTAGAACTGATAAAATGGAGTAGCAGGTGATCAATCTAATTGAAACCCCATACCAGAGGACATGGACAAAGAGGTAAATCAAATGATTTATAATTTATTTATTGAAATCGTTCACTCATTTTCTTGTATATTTTGGAGAGCAGGAACCGGGATATGCTCTGCACGAGTAACTAAATCATTTTTTGTGTCTATTTCTATTCAAATGGATTAATAATGATAATAATATGGATTCACTACTTTGGGATTACATGTACCAGGGCCTGCATATAAAGTTTAGTAAACAAGCCTGCGGTTGAACCCCTTACATTGATTGTTTATTAACATAAAGGTTATGAACATAATGTGATTGTACAATTAAGCTATAAAGTGTGAATGAAGGAAGTACATGTGGTTTTGCATCTTATATAACATGAGGGTTTACAGTTCAGATGTTAGAAAACCCACACAGCTACAGAAAAAAACTAATCTGCACACGGACAATAACCGGAAACAAACTAATCCCAGATTTTCGGAAGGGCTGTGTGGCACCAACACTTCCTGTTGCACTACCCTTGTGGCGATATAAGTATTAATGAACATATTAAATGTTCATAAATTTGGTATATTTAAAGTCAAAGTCAGGTAGATTCATTTCTATAGTGTTTATTACAATAGAGAATTCTCTCAAAGATGATTTTAATTTCTATTATCTAAGAGATACAATAACTGCCAAATCTAGTTTTTTACAGATATTAGTAGAAATATTTTTAAATTACAGAAATATATTAAACATCTATAATTGTGGTTAACAGACTTAGCCAACATCCTGTGTGCTGGGACTCATTTAGTAGTTTTAATCTGTGAAGTGATGCAATGCTCAGTAAGTCCTCTCACGAACTTGTGTAATTTCCCTAAACTTCCAAACAAATGCAATTGCTTAACAGACAGGATTATGGGATGTAAGTGCTCTTGTGACACTGCAATGCAAACTGGATTAAGTCCCATCAAGGTGATGTCACACAAGACGTCAGAGGCATCATTTATTTATCGGTGTTCAGTTTGTTTTCCAACAAGGACACTGGATCTGTCTTCTGATGATTAAAAAACTCGTGTAAGTCACAAAACCTTTTATTACATCTGCTGGTTACTTTAAGCTCTTAAAATAGACAGATATGATCTTGGGCATCTCATTTTAGGCAATTAACAATTACAATTACAATTACCTTATATTATTGTATAACCGATTGTGTAGTCATACTTGTATTGTCATACTGCATCTATTACACAGGCAGTAAGATGTAGCATTTTAATATCTGTGTGTGGTGTTACTGGATTTACAACATTTACTGTCAAATTGTTCTGGATTTATGAACAGTAATTATGAGTACTTAATTTTTACTTGCTCTAATCATAGTATGTCCTTTGTCCTAGCCTAGACTAAATATATACTGCTCACAAATATGAGGGGATTTTTTAAAATTGAATATGAAAAAGATCCCACAAGAGCTGCTGCATAATCTGGTCCTGCATAATACCCCATCACTGGGAGTATGTTTTGACACTCTTGGGTGACCATACACCCTACTGAGAAGTCAATATGGGGGCACCCTGGTCCAGTTTAACATGGTTCTGTTCACCCCAATGAATATGCCACTCGCTACTCAATCACCATAATTGAGTTGTAACTCATTTGTGTAATCAAACAACTTGTTTTAACTTCTCATTTGCTTTTATGATGATCTTGTTTAATTAAATTACGCAAATGCTTCTTTTTTGGTTGTTTCATATTCATTTTGAAACATCCCCTCATATTTGTGAGCAGTATACTTTCTCATAATGGTGCCCGCAAGCTGTTAAGTGTAGCTTAAAGTAGTTGTTGTTGGATTTTTTGTTTGGGCTTTTAGCCAGTCAAACATACGACTCAAGCCATTAGCAAGTGGTTAGAGTGTTTGCTAGACCACCAGAATCAGGGTGGATCCATGCTTTCATGTTGTTTATGACCCAATCATCCAAATAAATCGAGAAATCGACTTTCATCAGACCAGTGGCAAATGAGAAGATTAGAAAAGCAACATTGGAAGATCTGGTTACACAGAGGAATTGTGACACTTCCCCATTGCAAGTGTTTCAAATAAATAAATGAAAAATGATAAATAGAACAAGCGTAACAAAAAGCTAATCTGTACAAATCTGTAGGTTCTTGTATTTTAAGTAAATAAATGTATGTATGAAACTAAAACACAATTTCTCTAATTACTTGTTTGTACTTACGTAGGTGAGCCATGCATAATTCCACAGTAATCTCACTTCTGCTGCTACTCGCAGTCTCTTTCATTGTGTCTGAAGTTGTAAGTATTTTGTCATTTTTTTTAAATTATGACAAGTAAAAACTTTTTCAACATGGACGCCTTGAAATTCTAAAGACAATGTATTATTGTAGGAGACCAAACATCACCAGCATTCAAGATCTGCAAGCGATGAGGTAACCGAATCATATCTCAGTTACTTTTCAGGTTTAATGAAGTCTATGTTTATCTTTAGATTAAGATTGCGGTAATCTTTTGTGTCTTCACTCCAGGTCTATTATCCTGTATACCAATCGAAATGGCCGTGGTCTTACCTGTGGTTTTTACTTATTCCTGGAATCCAACCCACACCCTTGACACCTACTACAACAGTTCGTGGAGACAGTGGCTAGGGCTTAACAATCAAGAAGCAGATGGACAAAACGGGAATCTTACTAGACACCCCACACAAAAATGCAAGATAAGATCAGTAAAGTAAAGTAGGATCCAAAATCATAAAATAACTTCCATGAAGCATTATGAAGGAGTTAGTATTAAGATATAATTTGTATCCTGATTGGGGCCATGGGGGCTCATGAATCTATCCAGGAAACACTCTTTACAAAATAGCATGTAAAAATAACATGTATAACATGGTTTACAGTAGAGACAGAAAAACATGCAACTTCATAGGATTCCTTACATGTTGTGTCTGTTTTTAGAAATGTATTATTAAATGAGATTTCAGGACATATTATTGTGGAATTACTCAGCATTTTAAACTGTATTGTACAAGAATCATAAAAAGGTCTACAGCAATTAAAACAATACACGTTCATTTTGCATTAAGCGTGATGTCTTTGTTTATATTTTTCATCTAAGTTCATTATGATAAATGTGATTAATATGACAGGAATGCAGATCTAAATTGTTTATTTAAGCAATAGAACACGAGGGGGAGTGTGTTATCGCGAATAATATCACGGCTGTGATTCGGTTGTAAGCACGAGCTTCTCAACCAATCAGATTGTGAGGTCGGAACTAACTGTTGTATAAAGCCCAATAACTATGGAATCTAGTAGCTTATCAAATAAGACTCGGCGGTGGTCATCAAAGCTTAAGATGTGACTTCAGGCACCGGGGGATGATTTTTAAGCCGTGTCTGTATCCAGTAGTAGGGTGTGGGTGTGCAATTTAGAGATTTGGAGCTTGTAATGGGTGGAATGCACTCTCTTGACTCACCTCTCTCAATGCACTTGCAGACATCAAACACTGTTTTACCAGGCTGTACCCATTCACTCTTTTGCCGTGGATGGTCCATTATATTATGCCAATTAACACTGGGTGTATTACTGTTTACAACACACTGATTTAAATTCTCTCAAAATGAGCGCATTCATCGAACGTAAAGATTCTTCCATAGCAGGAATGGCCAACATCATTAATTTCAGAATCACTACAAGCTCAGGTACAAGGTATTTGCTTTCATTCTCAATTGTCAATGGGGAGCTGGGGTTTAGCTAGAAGCTTAGAGAGCAAAACAGGACTCAAAGGGCATGTGCCCTGCAATAGACTGCAAACCTGCCCAGTGAATTCCAACCCAGAGAAGAAGAAGCGAGTTTAAAACAAGAAAAACAATTATTCTAATACGATTTCTAAAGTGTGCTTCGGGATTTTACATATTAAAACTTTTTCAAGCTTAATCCAATAATTAAATAAATAGTTTCCAGCACTTAGAAAATCAGCTAAACACGCCATTTGAGCAGGAGGACCTAAAGTTTGGCATAATGCTCTAAAATGTGGGGTTTTCTGGGTTTGAATAAAAGCACTCTGTTCCCTTTAAAAACTTTCAGACATTTCTGCCTATAAACTGGTAGTTTCGGAATACATAGATAATTACATTAGCGTTCTGTAAACGGTTGTCTGGTGTTAACATTATAGTTTACATTCAGGGAATAACAGTTCAATCAACCTTCATTAAAACATTTACATTTAAATCAGTATACTGAAGGTGAAACGTATTTACAATATACAGAAAAAAGTACTAGTAAATATACATTTATGATTAAAAAGTGTGAAAAATAAGTTAAAACAGGACCCCAAACCTTTTTCTGGAATACTAAAAAACTAAAAATAAAATAAAAGCGAGGAAACAAAATAAAACAAACAAGATCAATCAGGGATAAAAATAAAAAAACACCAAGCAGATCATAATGAGAAAATCAATAATAACCACCGATAAAAAATATTGAATAACAAAACAAGCAATTTTTATTAAAAACTGAAAGGGGTAAGGGCAAAAGGAAACAAGAAGGATAATTAAACAAACAAAAAAACCAAACCAAAATTGAAAATATATACAATAAAATAACATAACATAACTAAGTGACAATCAATGGGGATGGGATTAACCGTACAGTTGCAGCCGACTCTCAGTCACTTGATGGATCACCGATCTCCACACATTTATGTCCTTTATCGATGTGATCCATGAAGTATTTCAGCAGGAGTAGTTTGCCATTGCTTTCTCCACCCCTCCCCATTTATCCGGGTTTGGGACCGGCGTGCAGGTGCTTCCAGTTACACGGCTGATGTGTTTTGCATACGCAAGTCAATGAGATGCCAATTAAAATAGCACGCATGTTTTTGGACTGTAAGAGGAAACCGGCGTACTCGGAGTAAACCCACACAGACACGGGGAGGACATGCAGACTCCACACAGAAAGGACCCAAGCCGATCCACCCTGGGATTGAACCCGGGAGATTCTTGTTGCGAATCAAGCGGTGCTACCCCCCGAGCCACCGTGCTCGAGTCGAGTTTTAGAGAATCCAGTTTAATTAAAAAATCATAACACCTGGTAGGTGATCCAGTCACTGGACAGAGTTTGATCATTTACTTTTGATTTGAGGTTTATCAGCTGACAGAAAACCGTTCAACATCATAATTTGTAACACAATAATACCCTTAGTGCTATATTTCCCTGAGTACTGTGGTTTAGAGTGTCCTTATTACCACACCGCTGTGATTTATGTAACTGAAAACATTTCCTCAAGCTGACGTTTAAAACGTTTGAGTTCATAAACCCTGACCAATGACTCATGTATATGTTTACATTTGTTGTATATTACCATTGTATATACCAATGTAGTTCACAAACCATACTATTCTGCTCATATTATTTATATACACTGCTCACAAAAATGTATTTTAGATTTTATTTTATTGAACAAGATCATCAGGAAAGCAAATGACATGTCAAAGAATGTTGTTTGATTACCCAAATGAGATACAAACTCAATTATGATGATTGAGTAGTGAGTGATATATTCATGGGGGTGAACAGAAGCATGTCAACCTGGACCACAGTACCACAATAGGGCAAGAACAGGATCAGATTGTCCAGCAGTTCTTGTGGGATTCTCTTCCTATTCATTTTGAAATATCCTCTCAGTTTTGTGAGCAGTGTATGATTATAACTAAAGTAATTTATACTCACATATAACTCCAAAGCCCCCATTTCAGCAGCCTTTATTTGATTGTCCTGGCGGTTTGTTATATATAATTTTATTGGATGTATAAATTAAGTACCTGATCAAGTATTAAGTTTGTTAGCAATAAATGTAGTATAATAAATATCAGTAAATTAAGATAAATGCTGGGATCCAAATATGTGTCAAGAAAGTCCCAGCTTGGACAGTTCTTTAGCTTGCTTTATCTTTTCTGAGGGTTATCATGCTGGGGCGTCATGCTCAAGGGCCCAACAGTGGCAGCTTGGTGGCATGCGACGGACCGTTGACTTTTGGGTCAGTAATACAGAATCTTAATCACTGCACCTCCACAGGCCAAATCAGATAATGAATAAAATACATACTACAATATTGTTCACTACTGTCTTCAAAGAAATGGTCTAAATGGATCTTAATGGGATCTAACCATAAGCAGCATAAAAGCATACAAAACTGACAAATGCATACAATGATTAAAACAACATAAATACTGTATAGTGGATGACTGAAGAACCCTACTGACCTCTTGTGGTGTGACGTTGAAGTTAAAGTAAGGAAAATATAGGCCTACTACAAATCGTCCCTCTGGTATTATTGTTGCAATTTTGCTCTTATACAGTACGTTACTGTAAATATTTAAAAATATTAATTAATTTTCAAGGACAATCATCCTATTACAGTACTATGATAGTTGATAGAAAACTTCTTAAAACTAACAGTAGTAAAGCTATATCTTGCTTACAGCTGTATTTTAGATAAAACTAGACATTTTTAGGTCAAATACAACAGGCAACCCTATGGACCTGTGGATAATTTCACACCCTTTGGTTTCAGGTCAACAATTAAAATGCAGCCCAGCTCAGACTTCAACGGGTAGGGAAAAAATTAAAAAGAAAAGAAATACAAAAAAGAGAAAAAGAAAGAAATTGTGAAAAACTTGTAAATTTTTAAATGCAAGTATTTTTTATTTAATGTTCTCCAGTTTGTCAACATGTGTGAGAAAATTATGGTGATTGTGAGATTATGAAATTATTGTGAACCCATTTTTCTAAAACAATATGTATTAAATATACACTTATATATAATCTAATATGTAAATACTTCATCTGATTCATCTTCATAATTCATCTGATCCCAATACATTTGTTTCCATCTGTGATTGTCCGTCCAGACACCAGACACCTCTGAGCCCAGAGAAATAAAAAAATGGACGCCATGTGCTCCAGACAAAAGACAAAAAAAACAAAACATCCAGACTGTTATCAGATACAAGTCCAAAAGCCAGGGTCTTTTATGGTATGGGATTGGGTTACTGGCCTTGACAAAGGTTATTTACACTTCTGTGATCTCGTTATTAATGCAGAAAAGCACACTGAGCTTTTTTTCAGGAATACCCATGCATTTAAGTCAAATAAAAAAAAGTTAGAACTGAACTATGGAAATCCCTTTCAGTTATTCTTTACGGAACATTGTTTTTAAACATTTCAATAACTTTCCCCACACAATTAATTAAAAATGGCTCAAAGAATCAGCTTTTCCTGATTGCTGCTTTTTACCAAATCATGAATACAATCACCTGTTGACATCACTTGTTTTTAACTAATTATTTTATTCTATTAGTCATTACTAGCTCTCAAAAGCATTGCTAGCACCGAAGTTCTAGTCAGTCAGGTAACAGTACAAGTCAACATTAAATCAGGAGTCACTGAGTGAATTTCCAAAAATGTTATAACAAAATGAATCTGATTTCTAAGTCACTCAATGAACACAATACACAGTTCAGTAATATACACATACTCAGTAATGTATTTAAATGTAGGAATTTACCACACTCCTGACAGGGACTCTCCTTTTGCAGTGTGATTGATGATTAGTTTCTGTGAGTGGTAACAACTCAGAACAGGACTACACACATCGTCTGTCAGCCAAATCAGAAAAGGTGCGTGATTAAGACTGATGTGCTGGCTCATGCTGAAAACATGGATATACAAGGATTTCCTAATTCAGGTTTACTCTGTAGGTAAAATCTCAGAAAAGTGAGGAACTGTAACAACAGCTGCTAAAATTGGGTAGCAGGTGATCAAAGGACTTAGCAGAGGACTTACACAAAGTCAAAAAATCAAATTATTTGAAATTCCCTCTTCTTAAATTTGATCCAGAAACAGATCAGTGGCTCATTATGCCATGTTTTTTATGTTGTGCCCAAATAACTAAATACTTTTCTTTATGTGTTTCTGTGTATTAAAATGATTATTAAACATTAAGTATAGAATAACATAAATGTATATTAGTTGGCCTTCTGAGAACCTTGTGGAAACTCAAACTGTACCTTGTCCACTGGCTCTTGATAAAACACGGGAGGTTAGGAATACAAGTAAGTGTGAGTGTATGTTTACCAGCTTGCAGCTATAAAAAGGCCCGAAAATATCCACCAAAGGCAATTCTCTGGGTGAAAATACTTTATTGATGCCACAAATCAAAGTAAAATGGCTCATTACAACAAAGGTATGCAGAAGAGCATCTCTGAACGCATCGAATCTTGAGGCAGATGGGCTACAGCAGCCAAAAACCACACCTAGTGCCACTCCTGTCAGCCAAGAACAGGCAATTGATGCTACAAGCTACACAGGCTCATCAGTTAATGACAATGAAAGATTAGTAGATGAAAGATTAATTTCTGCTGCGATTTTCAAATGATTGGGTCAGAATTGAACTAAAACAACATAAAAACAAGCAAAAACAAGCAACAAATCTGCAGCAACTGTGTGAAAATGGACCAAGACCTCAAGCACTTTAAGTGCTTTGTTAAATCTAGGCCATGTAGAATTAAGGGGGTTTTTTTAAGGCAAAAGGGGGTGCGGTCTGGCAAGCAATGCGTACCTAATAAAGTAACCAGTGAGTGTGAAGAATTTTGATTGCGTGTAAAATCTTACATGACGTGATAAGTTATGGAAACCTAAGATGAAAAATAACCCACATGCTTACAGGAAGAAAACAGCAAATCTGTACACGGAAACCGAACCCTTATTGCTGAGGGAGTTTTGTGGCACCAAAAGTTCCTGCTGCATCATCCTCCAAGATTTAATGGATTCATTCATTGTTAATACAGTTTTTATATTGTTCAAGTACTGCAACAAAAAACAGAGAAGCACCTCATACACCTCAAACAATCTAGTTTACTATACATCGTATTAGTAGTAACATTGTTTACATTTATTTATGTATTGCTTGCCCACACTTTTTCTTTACTAGACTCATCAAACATCCTGTGCGGTGAGCATAATTAAGTATTTAATCAGTGAAGTGATGCAAGTATGTTCCCTTCTGGTTTGCGAAATAACCCTTAAATTAGAAACACAACTAATTGCTTCACAGACCACTGGGATTATAGGATGAATGTGCTCACCATAACATTGCAAAGACATTGAAATTAATTCCTCAAGGCGACGTCATACAAGATGTCAGAGGAATCGTATATCTATCGGCATTTAGTCCCAGCAAGGACATTGGATCTGTCTTCAAGTTCTCTGAGGATCAAAACACTTCTGTAAGTCTCGAAACTTTTAAATACATATCTAGTTTTTACTAGGCTATTCAAATATATAGTTAATTCTTCAACATCTTATTTAAATAATTTATATTACAGTTCTAGTAAGATGTAGCATTTGGCTGTAAATGGGTGACACTCTGTGGCTCAGTATAGTATGTACTGTATGTAGTATGTATGCCATTACTATACTTACAGAGTTTATTGTGTTGATTATTGTTCTTGACTATTCATTATTGATCGATACATATATTCACTTTCTCATCATACACCCACGTTACTCTGGTTGTGGGATGTGGTTAGGGGTGGAGGACATGATGGGGTTTTAATAGTTGTGGTAAAATAAAAAGTATTTGATTTTTAATTTTCTACTTAAATTAGTACAACAGCCTCAAAATCATTAAAAATAATGTTTTTTTTCCAATCTATAAGTTATTGAACTTGGTGTGAAGAGAGATCTGTATGTCTAAAACTTTAAAACAAGATTTCTCTAATTACTTGTTTGTACTTACGTAGGTGAGCCATGCATAATTCCACAGTAATCTCACTTCTGCTGCTACT
>JAUZSU010133787.1:0-16346 GCA_034780255.1 Parotocinclus maculicauda
ATATACACGGCCGGGCTGCTATAGCCAAACCTTTGTCTAAAACCAGGTGTTTCAGTTTCATTGTCCAACCCCTGTACGTTCAGTATATCATTGCTAAAACAACAAATCTGATGGCGGCCTAAGACTTTTGCACAGTACTATATGTGCATATGTGGGCGCACACAATCAGGATGGTACCACCTCTAACACCTCATTCTGAGCCAGGAAAATCCCAGTTGATGTTTAAGCAATGCACTGATCATCAGATTCTGTTTTGCTTTATTGTGTATATGTACACTTCCTAGAACAGGAAATCACGTAAACGTAATTCAGTTTTCATTCCTTAAATCTCGTTTGTCCCACAAGTAGCTGTTACAAAGCTTTGAGCTGCGTTTTGGGTGATTTATCATGCATCATAAATCATGTATGCATCGGCAACCTTAATGGAGTTTGCGTGTCCAAGTTGGAAAGCATTTGCGTCCCTGTACGTCTCACTGCTCAGAAACAATCACAAACTGACCACGTTTGTTAGCGGCTGTCCTCCCCCCTTCTTTAAGCACTACGACGAGGACCTGAAACCAGCGCCACGACGCTCATTCATACTCACACACAGCCTACACCCACAGGGTGACCTGCTTATGTTGTATGTGGTTGCAAAATCCTTCACCATATCTTATGCACTGCAGATGAACGCTCATGGGTATGATGAAACAATGTTAAAGTGTGGACTCGTTTACTCGTAGGAAGAATGGGTAGGCCCACCAACACAGTAAAAATCCCAAATGCTGCACATGCCTGTCTGGATCTGAGTGGATGATTGGCTGCCCCACTGTGAAGCTGTGAAGTAGGAAGTTCCTCTCCCTCTCTCTTCTCTCAGCACACTCTCCCAAACAGGAAGCTACTTGTGGAGATGTAGTCGGGTGGTAGCGAGACATGCATACGCCCAAGGGGAAAAAAAGGTATAAAAACCACGGAGCACGGAGCATGTGCTCAAGTAATCAAGTGCCTGTCATGAGATGTGCGTCACATTTAAGATAAAAAGCAAACAGAGCCAGTCTGGCTCATACACACAGACATATCTATAGGTCAGGCAGCATGCCCGGATGAGTATAAATACAATATATATGGTGATGACATCCAGAACTCACAACATCAAATTTCACAGAACGTATAGTATATGATGCATTGTATTAGACTAGATCATTACACATTATACAGACAAAAGTGTGTGGACACCTAAAAATGGCAGCCAAATCTGCCCCCACCTTTGCTGTTAAAAGAGTCTGTTCTTCTAAAAGGACTGTTCTTTAGAATTTTGTGAAGTCAAATCTGATGTTTGTCATTAAGCTCTGGCTCACTTTGTATTCCAGTGCATTTTCAAGGTGCCTGATGGAGCTGAAATAAAAGTTGTGCATGCCAGCGAATTTGGCAAACCAGTTATCTAGTACAACCAGTTTAAGTACAACTGGGTAGAAAGTTCATAGGGACTTGTTGGAAACAGAAATCAATAAATAAGTCATACTGAGACACACTGGTTTATTCAACACAAGCCAGTATAATGCCACTGTGCTTATGGTGAATCCAGAAATGTATGCTTCATATTAGCAATATGTTACATGGTAGTGGTACAATGAAAAAGAAAAAAAAAAAAGGGGGGGATGCAAAAAACAAGAAAAAACATTTGTGATTGGCGCAATTAAAAAGTGCGGTTCATTCGATTACATATTTTAACAGCCTAACCAATGCTAGAATAAACATTTAGAAAATACAAGGCTTTGATTTAATTACTTATACTTATAAGTTTGTACTACACATGATACACAGGGAAATAAAATCATGCTATTTGAAATTTAAATATTATTTTAAAAAAGGGATATCAAATAGCAGAAATAGTAAAACTCCTGCCCTGTGTTTGGGCAGCTTATGTGGATGTAAAAGCAGGTTGTACAGTTTCCTGCATGCAATATGCAAGGCAAGCATTAACGAGTTACAAGTCTGGCTGACTAGTAAGAATAAAGGCTAAAGCACCCCACCCTTCATGTAGGACTTTATATGGTCCTATGAAGATTGAAGGGAATGAAGTAAGAGTGGGCAATTATGACGATATATATTG
Organism: Parotocinclus maculicauda; assembly: GCA_034780255.1. Taxonomy (NCBI): domain Eukaryota; kingdom Metazoa; phylum Chordata; class Actinopteri; order Siluriformes; family Loricariidae; genus Parotocinclus; species Parotocinclus maculicauda. The sequence goes on from JAUZSU010133787.1 coordinate 2,093, forward strand.
TAAAGCTGCTTTGAGACAATGCACCATTATAAAAAGCGATATATAAATAAGTTTAAATTGACTATTTGAACAGTAGTTTTGAAGAATCTGTTGAATCTACCGAAAGATTTTGTCTGCAATCACATATATTGTGATGATTATTGTGCAGATTTCATTATTGTGGTAGAATATCTCTACCATATCGCCAACCCCTAGAAGGAAGTCTGAGTCCATAGTTTAGTTCACGTGTGTGAAACTTTTGAACCACAAGAGATATTGCAAATCTGATTGTGGAAATCGACTTCTGGGACATTCTGGTCTTCTCTAATTTGCTACAGGACCACCTTCCCTTTGGAAAAACTTGCCCTTGATCCAATATGGCAAATTTCAAGCTGGTGGCCATGTTCCAGACCCAACACTTCCACACCCATTACTTCCTGGGGTATTCAGATATGTCATTTTCCCTTTTCTTTCTGAAATAAAAGGATCCTCCTTGGTCTTTTGACTCACCCTGTATAATTATATCTGGACACTACATAATCAAATGTTAATAAATCAGCTGCACAGGGAAGTGATATTTCATTAATGCCTGCATGACAGAACAATCACTGACTGAAGGATGAGACAAAATGCAAGTTGTGTGTATTTTTGCCTACAATTATACACAAGTAGCAAGCACTGTTCATGATTAAACTTTAATAGACTGATTTCATCCTTACTCGCATGGAGGTGCATTGGCTTTGAGAAGACTGAAAAAAAGACTGCTGGAAATTGGTTGTTATTAAAGACAGTTCAAAAACTACTTTATTCACTGTAAACTAACCACAGAAAATAAAGATTAAGAAAAACTTTAGGATTAAGCAGTACACAAGAAGTACCACCACAAAAACTTATTTATATTGGGAAAGACAGTGCTAATTCAGGGGGTTGAGAGAGATGGGTTTAAATAACGTTTGAATACTTTAGACCCAAGCTATACACTGCCAAAGTATTGTCTAGTTATTGTTATTGATAAAAAGCACAGAAAGAGAGATATTTCTATTTCAATATTACACACCTGTAACTGACACCATTGAATAATGTGATAAGTAATGAGGTCTAATGAGGTTTTTAAATGAAAGTTTAATTTTAGCACAGCTCTGCACACAAAGACGTATTAAGAAGAGATAATCACGTACAAAACACAAAAGCATATTCATTAAAGATGAAGCAAGAGAAGGATGAATTATGAAAAAGTAGGGGTGTGTCATATCGTATTGTTCGTGAACATTGCGGTATAATTTTTTGGACGATATAAAACAACCATATTGTGATATTCCGATAATGATGTAATGGATTTACACAGAGTATGGAGAACATCCATTATGTGACTCATAAGCAGAACAACAGATGTGGCAGAAAGTGGGTTGTGTGGAGGTGGAGTTTGTCCCAAAAAGGGGAGCGACTTCAGTAGAGTGGAGGTGGTTTTGGTACAAAATATCAGATGTACAACAAACTGCAGTGCTACGTAAGCTATGCAAAAGGTCTGTAACAACAAATAGTAAAAAAGTAAAAAATGCAGTGAGGTCAGGTACTTTTAAGCATAAAATAAATTTAAATGCAACTGCATGTTGTTGAAATATATCGCCAAATATATCGTTATCGCAAAAGTACCCTAAAATATCGTGATATTAATTTAGGGCCACATCGCCCACCGCAACAAACAAGTACAATAATGTACATCATACAACAGAAACACAGAAATAGAGATAAAGTGAGATAATAAATAATTTTAAAAAGTATCCTTGAACACCATATAAAAGGACATTTGTTGATTTCTTTTTTTAAAAAAATATGTACGAAGGTGGTCTACCTTCCCTAATCAGAAACATTCAAACAAAAAAATTTGCAATTCCCCAATTTTTTTCAACCCTACAGTAACATCTAATTTAAATATCTTACATGGCTAGTTTTTTTTAGATATGTTTTACAGTCAGCTTTGGGAAATGCCTAGTTAGTCAGTACGTCATCCCTCATTCTGGTATCATGGCACTGAAATCAAAAAGAAGCAGTACTTCATTTTCCACTGGTAGAATGTATTCAGTATGGAATTTGCAAAGTGTGGCGATCAGAAATCACCATCAAGGTAAGTTTGCATGCGAAAACCTAGTGCGACTGAATGTTGAGGATAAATAGCCTTTAAAAGGAAAAAAAACAAAACTATTCAGTTGTTCCATTCCAACATTCAACATCCTGCAGGAGGGCATGTATAAACAGAACTGCCACAGACAGGCACACAGAGTACGCCACGATCTAGTCTGGCCTAACTGGCAGACAGCCAACTTTCCCCACCAGTCTGTTAATGTGTTTTCCTCACCGTTTTCCTCTACCACACACTCCTGTTTCAACAAAACATATACACACATTATGCACGAGTTTGTGTTTCTGTGTTTAACGCTGTCAGGAAGCATGATGTCAAACTTCTGCACAGAACCATGTTTATATACACTTACAACCCAATCATCGTTAGATTTCAGCAATTAAAATGATAAATGCTCATGTCAACAGAACGCAACAATATCTAAAATTAGAGCATGGCCATTATTAGATCTTAATAAACCCAATAAAGACACCAGGATTTTCGATCAGTTATTCAGTACACGACATGAATCAGATCTTTGAAATGGTGCAGACAAAAAGAGCTTGGGTCAGGTTCCAGATGAACTCTGGAGATTTTTGCTTTTTAAACATGACTGGCCATTTTCTATTCTGTCTAAATACAAATGACAGCACACACATTATTTGTTCAAATGTTATTTTCATTGAAACTTCTATTAAAAGGAAGATGGCAACAGATGCTTGCTTGTATCTGACCCTGCCGCAGCCTTTGCACATATTCAGCGAGGTAATCATGTTTTACATATTTTATGAATGTTCTGGGTGTTTTTCGAAGATCTTCCTCTGCTGCTTATTTTTCGTCATGCATACTGAAACGGTCTTCGCTCACTGTGCACTTAGGCTGAAGACCCAAAAAAATCCAGATCACTGCTCCCTAGTACTGAGGTTGTGTTTGTGGCACTGTCGGGTGTAACATCGAAAACGTTGGCTAATAACACTAAAAACCGATGGGCCCAATTCCGGTCATCGGCCGACCAATCGGTGCATCTGTAGTTGCAAATGTTTCATTCCATGTATTTAGATTCCTAAGAACAATACTTTTCATTATTTATCAAAGTGAAAGGTAATGTTACCCAAGATCCTCGCGTGGCATAGCAGCTATTTGCTAGTCCATCACTTTGTTGATCTGTGAGAGTCCTGGCATCGCCTTGGGTTTGGCATCGCTCAAGCACCATGCATTAGAAAAGGAAATTCGGACAAGGTTCTTACTCTCAGTGCTGCAACCATGACCATATGCAGACCTGTGAGGCACTGCTGCTTCACTGAGACTACCAGTGTTTAAATGGTACCACTGACCCAAGGGCTTCATTGTTAATAGTAATTGAAGTAGTGTTAATTATTTTTTTTATTTGTAAAATGTAGTAAAATTACATATAAGGCCAGACTTTTTAAATCGCTTGTTCCTCGGATGTCCCTATTTAATCTGCTGAGGAGCGAGGAAAAGAAAAATTCTTTATTTTTCTCGAGGACTATGTGGAATCAATACAAGGAAGGAGGAAGAAATTAAAATAAAATGTATTTAACCTGCGATTAAATTAAAGTGAATCTGAAAATTAAATGAACAGAAGAAAACCGTTGGCTCTCCACCGGAGGGCGGAAAAAGCTAAAAAATAATTTATTAATATTTTTTATTTTATTTCAACCATTGGTGCTGCGGCGGATCTGAGAAATACCAAAAAAATATATATATATATATTTTTTGTTGTTGTTTTTTTTTTTTTGATTCTTTAAATATAATCGTTGGCGGATACGTGAAACAAGTAATAAAAAAAGTCTGGCCTAACTTGTCAAAAGCACAACAAGGAACAAACACATGGCCATTCCCACCACAACAAACTTGCCAGACTATACAGTATTGGTGATTACTGAGCAGCGATGTAATAAATAAATCCCATAAGCAGATCTACAAGTAAGCACCAATAAAAGATCCATCAAGGTGACGATACGTAAAGGGATATCGCCACAAAGCTTAATGGCACGTTTGACACCCAGCTTGTGTGGCTACTGTGATCATTCTGTACTGTGCAGAATTGGACACTCAATTGGGCTCTCTCAACTATCCTCATAAAAGTCTTCTCATACATGCAGCACAAGTAGCCGGAAATAGTTGCATTGCACAAATACTGGGTCTATACTTGCACAAGAACCATAAAAAACAACAACTATTTCAAAGTTCTTAGAACCGTACCCCCTTTTCTATGTTTGAAGTGCAGAAACTGGGGACAATTCTAGCTCTTAGAATGTTTTATATACTGTATTTTTAGTTCCTACGTTAAAGCAGGGCCTTTTCTCAGTGCGCAAGAACCCTGAGTGATGCAAGTGTGTGGTGATAGGTTCAGACGTAGTGACAAGCGTATAGTGAAAGTGTTGCCCTCAACCGACATGCTTAAATATAGTTAGACAGGCAGCAGTATAAACAGATCTTCATGCTTAACCCTTTGAGGACCAAATGACATATTTGCCCCATATCATGTTGTTTCTCCTTGGTTACATGCAGGCTGAGTAAAGCCTGATCTTCAGGGTCCACTTGACGGTACATGTGTATAGTTGCGTGCCCCAGGGATGGTTCCTTCCAAATTAGTCCCTAGAACAGTTTGATGCAAAAGACCCTTATAGGGTGAGAGACAGGTCTGTGTGTCAGCATGGTCAAAACTACTTCACAGAAAGCCACAAAGTAAAACCATAAAATATATCGTAATGAGCAAACACGCCTTACCACACAAGTAGTAGTATCTTTTTGACGTGAGCTTGCTTAGGCACTAAACTATACTATACTTATATAGTCTGAGTGTGCCTCAAGCAGGGTTCATATGGTCAAGGAAACGCCAAAAAAAGTATGCAATGTTGTGGTGAGTGTCAACCTTACACAAACTTAACCGTTTTAGCATATGGGACATGAGCTTTCTAGTTAATCAAATTATTAATATTAGGAGAAAAAGCAGACCATCTACCTCCCGGGCATGCATGAATTCTCTGCAGGACCTTGCTCTGAATGCCCAGCTCTCCCCTGGAGTCTTTTTGAGGTTATCAATTCAACTTCAATTCAATTTATTTGTATAGCGCTTTTTACAATAGAAATAGTCACAAAGCAGCTTTACATTGATATATAAACAAGTGTCACAAATTAGTTCCCTATGAATTCCCTGATGAACAAGCCAATGGCGACAGTGGCAAGGAAAAACTCCCTGAGATTAAGAAAAAGAAACCTTGCAAGGAACCAGACTCAGAAGGGAAACCCATCCTCTTTTGGGTAATAAAAATAATTAACATAATATATAAAACATTTAAATGTATTAAGTCTAAGGAGATAAAGGGAGGACATGAAAACCAGCTGTGTCACAATATATTTAAAATCAGGAGACTGTTGCACGAGATTCTAAAAATTGTTTTCTGCAGTAGATTATAATTGACAAAAAATATTTTTTTACAATGATGAACCTAAAGATAACGGTAAAGTCAAATATATAACATAACAGATCAAATGAGTCAAAGGAGCCACTGAGATAAAAAATTATTTGCCAAGATTCCGTTCTCTGCAGGTCAAGGGCACTTTGGTTTGCTTTAGTCTGATCCAGACTCCCACAACATCCATGCTGAAAAGGGTATTAAATGCATTATTGAAGCTCCTTGATTTACAACAGGGATAGGCTCAGGACAAAAGGAACTTTTCCTGAAGCCCGTTGTTCCGATGCAAAATGCATATTTCTCTGTTTGCTCTTGTGAAAAGCTTTTTTAACATCTAAGGAGCCTGGAGCTCCGTGAGAGTTTAGCATCTATTGCTAAATGAGCCTGGTCAACGTGGACTGGAGAATGCAAATGTCTGCCAAACCTTTTGGAATAAACTTTAGCAAGCGCTTTTTGATTACAGTTAAGCACACTTTATGGCCTGTAGCTAAAAGGACCCAAAGCTTCCTTGTCTTTTTATGCACTGAACAAACATGTGCCTCATACTGTGAATGAGAGAACATCTGTTTTACCACAGTTCTGTATCGTCCTAAATAAGGGAGGGGCGACAAGAGCTTGGAAGAATTTCACATAACTTGGCAGCATCAATAAGCTTTGAGAAATCAAAGTAATCCAGAAAATCATTAATTAACTCATCGGACATTCCACATTTAGAGGTATAAAGACTTGAAAATGCCCTGATTCAATTATTTAACTTTTTTCGAGTTTCGAGTCAAAATTACACTAGTCAGTTCTACTGTCCATTATATTTCTTAATTGTATAGCAAATAACATGTCGGGTTCGCCACCCAACTACACCCGATTACTCAAAATGAAGTTGTACTTAAAGTTTTAAGATGGTATCACTATAGCTTTGTGACTTGGATTCTACTACATCTTGCACCGAAAAATAAATGATCACTTTCAGCCAGGCATTTATTCTGCTGTTTTTTCCAGGAGGACAAAAAGGCAATAATATTCAATCTAACAACTGCTTCACATGTATCCCAAAGTCTGAAATATCTCCTTTGCCAGTACCATCCATACACTGGTTCATACAATTTGCTACATAAGAGTAAAGGTTCATCATTTAAAAGCAAATGATTAAAACACCAGAGGCGTTAAGACGATTTCGCAAGGATGTTTTAATAGCCATTAAAACAGGGCTATGGTGTGAAATTTGTATACAGTGGAATTTTGGAATTCGATTGCCTCTTTACTCGAACAATTCAGACATCAAAAGGTCCATTAGATTTTTTTTTTGTACAACTTTGAACATGTGCACTCTAATGAAAACACTCAAGGGTGCGATCTGCCACAGGCGATGCACATAGATCCAGTCCAGTTGGGTGCAATAATGCCCCATTATGGTACGCCAATGACAGTAAAACTGAAATACAAACAACAACAACTTGGGGAGCAATCATGGGCATGTATTTTATTATTATTATTATTATTATTATTATTATGTACATTTTCGCAGACAATATGTGATTTCAGACAAGCCCTCAGAGCCGCTTTCCCACTGATAAGATTTGCTAAAACTATGTTCCACCTCAGGGGCTATCAAGTTTCACTTTTTGACTTTAAAATCTTTATATCTCAGTAAATACAATTTCAGGTATTTATTGATTATTATTATTATATTATATTAATTTGCTATATCCATGCATTTAATCATTATTACATATCAGCAAAAAAATTAGAGGGCTGGAAAGGAATTAATTCTATTTACATGACTTCCTAAAGGGAAACTGGAATCAGACTTCAAACGAATCAGAGTTTGAATTGCCTTCTGTAACAAAGTTGCAATTCCAAGGTTCCACTGTGTAAGAAAAACTGTAGAATAAACCAAATCAAATAATTGACTGAAAATAACTGATCTCTGGACACTTGAGAAAAATGAAAAGTCACAAGCAGATAAGTGCTGTAGTCACCACAATTCTACCATATGCATAGTCTTAAATTTTTTTTTTAAATATGTTAGTATACCACTGAAGAGAGATAGAGGGGATTTGAGACAAAAGACAAGTTCACATTAAAAAAAAAAAAGTAAGTTATGTCCTTGCGAAGCAAACATTGTGGCATAGTCAATAAATATGTAGACAGGACTGCCCTTGTACCGTAATGGAGTGCTTTCTCTGCAAAGCTTAAGGAGCAAATTTTTATCTTCATAATACATGGCCCCACACACAGGCTTCTGGTCCACAGCCAGTTTCAGATTCAGAGACCCTGTCAATGGTCTCATTTGACTGGCTTTAGATACTTGACATGCCCAGAAAGTTTGTTAATCAGGGCAGATACGAATGCAGTAGGTAGTCCTTTTTCCTCACCTTTACTTATTTCCACGTATTTGCGATTCAGTCTGTGTGAGTGCCCCTCAAGGTCATTCACTTTTCCCCAGGCTAATGGCACAGAGAAGTACACTGCAAGTTGCCTCCACTTACAGCAAGCAAAGTCCAATCCACTAATTCACAAGTGTTTTTTACTGATTTAAGTAATTATTGTAGTAACAGTTGTAGTGTTATTTAGTCATACTCAAGGAAATGTTAATAATAAGTAAAAGTGGATAACAAAGAAAGTTGCTTATGATTATGCTTATAAGAAATCCTTAAGATCATGTACTACAATTAATGGAAATTTCAACAAGCAGCCAGCATATACGGTTAAAGACAACCTAGCAAAAGTAAATCAATCAGCAAAAGCAACCTTCGTGAACATGGATTAACCTTTAAAACAGAGTTCAGTGCTATTTCTATTTATACCAATGCAGCTCCTATATTTAGGTTTGAGTCCTTTGTAGGAAAATAACTGATTCCATTTCATGTGGAAATCAAGTGAGCCATCATCTGACAGCTGGAGTGGGTGAGGAATACAGTAGTAACTTCCAGTCATGCGTATAGCAAGCACTGGGGAGACAATGTCCTCACGCTGGCCTAAGAAATACTGACTAGTTGGCAGAAAAGGTGCGGGAATAAGTTAAAGCTGCTTCTTTAATCATGCCAACTGTTAACAAATAACTCATGTAAAAAACACCCATATAGAGACTAAACAAAAGCTCGACAAGAAATTGTGAGCAGACTAAACATCACATTTGAGTTAATGAGCGCTGCAAATTAGAGATTGAATAATGACTGCATAATGAGGACCAGCACACCTCTGGGATGAATCGAGGATAAATGGGCTTTATCGGTTGTACGGATGCACCCCCTAGTACTCATGTGAATCCTGATTTCCTGAGTTAATAACATAACCAGGCATTATGATAGAAATGTGAATGAAGCACCATATACAGTCGTACCTCGGTTCTCGACCACTTAGGAACCCGCCGAATTTGGATGTCGATGCATTTTGACTAGAAAACTGTCTCTCGGTTCTCGTCGTTTGCTCGGTACTTGGTGCACTTTCTTAAACTTGTTTGAGCCGAGCTGTGCGACTTGTTTAAGCTGAAACTCGATCCAGTACACAGTGATTCGCAGTCACAATAGCTCTTGCTCAGTAAAGATCTACACTGAGTTTATAGTTTTTTTTCTTCATTTTTACATCTACAGTACTGCATTCTTAGTGCAAACTAGTCCCTAAAATGGTTGGTTATGAGAACCAATCGAAAATAAAAACCGAATCCTTCAGAACACAGATACGCTACGATACAGCACAGACTAATTTAAACTCATTGGTTCATGAGACATTTAAATGATTATGGATTTGTCAGAATGTATTCCCTTCATAAATCTTAAGTATATATCTTATTCAGTATGGATTTTCTGGAGAGAAAAACACTCAGCACTAATCATTTTCTGTTGTCGACAATCCTTCTGAAATAAATTAACAATGAGAACCGAGGTACCACAGTGTGTTAATTTGCCTGAGAAAACAGTTTTATAAACAAATGTTGAAGTGAAAAAAATAGACCTAGAAATATTAAGTGTTGAGATAAATCAGTGACATCTTTTCACACAATACAGTTTTGCTTTTATTTCTATTTTAAAAAACTTGGTTGACAACAAGAAATGCAAATGAACAGGAAGGAAAACTGGTATAGAATTCCTCAAGTACCTCAGCCTTCATTTTTGTTGGAATTCGGGGGAAATTAAGAAAATAATTGTCTGTAAAAAAACACTAAAACAGACAGCTAAAAATAAACGTAAGTACTAAAAAAATGTTTGGTGCGTTAAACCTGCACACAGCATTGTATTATTTGAAATGAACTGAATTATGAAGGTATCTTCTGTTCGGCACGTTTTTGTGTGCGTTTGTGATGTTTTTGGTGCCAGTGGGAAACACTTCATGACATTTGGAATGAAAGATTAAATGGCTAAATGAAATAAAATGGATTTCAGAAGGGCTACATTGTCCTCAAATGCCTCATGTTTTTCTCATCACAAGTCTCATGTGTAGATGCACCACCAATGAAATCCATGCTTGTTTTCAATCTCTTTGCTGGGCCATTCCAAGTTACAGATGATAAATGATGTGCTGTCGGTGACAAGTTATTTAAAAACATACCTCAGGAGGAAGGAAGCAGACTAACCCCAGCAAGGATGTACGTACGTTGGCAGAGAGCATGTGGCTTTATAAGCATAGCCAAAGAAAGAAAAGCAAGCCAGATTGTCCTTTACTGACCAACAGAGAACAATATGATTAAGTACAACTAAAACTGATTCCACGCAAGTTCACGCTTGCTTGCTTTTGCCTTGATTTTAAGTTGAACTGACCTTCTCGGAATATTTAACAATGGCTTCTAAAACAACCACTGAGTTGATGAACTGGGAAGCAAAGCCAGCAAATTTACTTTGAACCAAATTCCAGTTTGTATTTGGTCCATTTTGGGGTGCATATTTAACTAAATAATCTAAGCGTGGCCGTTGCGTAATCTGAGAAATGATAACAAACACCACCAAACAGACTGATTTAAAGCAAGGTATAATACTAACAAATCCTTTTTGAATACAAATGTAAATGTAACGTGATTTTGTCAAAGTTCAGAGAATAACATGGTAAAATTAGGTGTAGCAGTAATTAGATAGTTGAATAACTCACTGATTAGGGAGTTACAGTAACTTTCCACTACACAATATGGCACAAAATCATCTGCTAGCTAAGATGTGACTTAAAAAGGTGACTATCGTTGTTTGCAGGGAAAACCTCTGAAATGCTTCACCCGAATATTGAATGGTCGGTTGGAATTTTCCAAATGCAAAAAAATACAGATTTTGAACATCAGCTCTACAAATAGAAAACAATGTTAAAAAGTGTGATCTTCCAACCATAATGCATGTAATTCAGTCCTGTCGGTGGTGATAATGAACCAATATGGTTATGCCAATCGCAGTACAGTGTTCCCTCGTCACTTCGCGGTTCACCTTTCGCGGACTCGGTGCATCGCGGGTTTTCAAAAAATATTAATGGAAAAAATATATCGCGGATTTTATAAAAATAAAAATGTATAAAAGTAAATACAAAAAATATATTAATTCTAACAATAAAGGAATGTTATAAATGATAAAATATTAGGATTTACAGTAAACTGCTGTTGTATCTACTCAATGTGTAGGATCTGACGTGCTGTAAGCTCGGTACAGACGGAGCATGTGTGATACGAGTGATGTATGGAGTGTTAAGTAAAAAGAACGATCAATTACTTCAGCGTGTTGCTTCATTATTCAACAGTTAAAACACTACAGTAGCGTATTTACTCAGCGGATGAATACTCACCAAAAACGAGAAGTAAAACTAGAGCATCGGCCGCCTGAGTTGCTACTTGCCGACATGACAAGTTTGTGTTCGCTGTTTGTGAAAGTTTCATTATAGAATTATTTCATTCAAGCCCTACGATGCCACATAAACGTTCTGCAAGTTCTACGGCTGAAACAGTGAATAAATACTTAAATAAATATAGCGTCCCTACTTCGCAGATTTTCCTTTATCGCGGGTGGTCCTGGACCGTAACCCCCACGATAAACGAGGTAACACTGTACATTCAAAAGGAGTTGCAGACTGTGATCATAGGTATATTACATAGACTTATTATTATATTATGTACATGTATACTAGTCTATGGGTGAAATGTCAGACCACCCCAGTCTCGGTGATTCCGAAGAAGTTCCGAAACCTCGTTAATCTCAGGGGCCATGAAGGTTCACGTTAATATAAAGTTTCAATTTGTCATGTCATGTTGTTATAGTTCCCTGTTTTAATGTATTTACTGACTTTATGCACCGTCTTAAATTCTTGTGCCTTGTTCACGCTTTTAATCTTTAATAACATAGAAATATAGGCATAAAAAACTATTTGGGATCAGGAAAGGAATAATCAAATGTGCATTACTTCTCACTGGGAAAAATGTATTCTTATTTTGAACAAATCCAAATATAAATAGACTTCAAGAAACAATTAAGTTGGAATTTCGAGTTTCCACAGTACCTACTATATTTAATAATAACAAAATAACTGTCCATAAGGGACTGTAAAAATATTGACTAAATGATCAAGATCAATAGTTACAACCTATACTTTCTTCTTACGTGTCTATCCAAAACTGGAGTATGCATCTCCCGTACAAATCTGACACTGAAAGGGAGAACTGAAACCCCAATGGTGAGATACAAACAGGAAATGAACGTTACAACTATGTCCTGTGAATATGGAGGTGTGAGAGCACTGTGTAGAACAAAGCAAAAGGCTCTCAAGGCAAAATAATTCTTATTATTGTGATCCAAATTTTATTAGGAAAAACACTTGACCTATAAAGAACCCAACAACATAGCATGCATGTTTTCAGATCGTTACAATATAGACTAATTACCACCCAAGGTTCCACAATTCATCACAATTATTCAAAACAGCTAAGTGATTGTGAAGCTGAACTAAGTGATTGTTGTGGTTAAATAACATTTGTAACATTTCTGAAGAAGGCTCAGGAAAAAAGTGTATTGCGGACATAAGAGACTAAAACTGAACTTTTTAGTTTAAAAGCAAAACATGCCTAGAGAAAACAAAAATACTGCATTTCAGCATAATAAGTTTATTCCATAAGTGAAACAGTGGTGCTGATACCAAGATTTGGGTCTGTTTTTCTACATGTGGGCCAGGACAGTTAACCATGATTGATGGTACAATTAATTCTAAATTATACTAGCAAATTCTGAAAGAAAATATCAGTATACTTTTTGTCTTGCTGCATGACCAACTTTCTCGAGATTCGAGACAATAACCCCATGCACACACTTAATGTTAAAGTAAAGGACTAAAGTGATGTTTAAAGTAATGTTTGAGAATAGCCAAGACAAATGATGAACTTAATACACTATGGAAAAATCTGAAGAAAACTCTTAATCTGAGGAAACTCACCAATGTGATAAGATAAGATAAGATAAACTGTGATACCGAAAGCAAAGTTTTAAATTTTTGCCTCTCAGATATGTAACATTGGATCACTTTTTTTCAATAAATAAATGACTAATGCTGCGGCACGGTGGCTAGCACTGCTGCCTCACAGCAAGGAGGTCCCAGGTTCAAACCCTGCATTTCTTCCAGTGTCTGTGTGGGTTTACTCCGGTTTCCTCTCACAATTCAAAGACATGGATGTCAGGTTAACGGATTTCTCTAAACTGCCATTGACTTGAGTGTGTATTTACGATCAGTCTTGATTTAACCTTGTGTGTCTGTTCCTAAAATGCTGATAATGACGTTAAACAAACCAAATAAACAGACAAGTTGCAGTGTCCAGTACTTGCTTCCAACTCCTTTGAATTGCTATCTGCAGATTGTCCTAAACAGAAATCGGTACCAGCCTCAAAAACTCTTGTTTGGTCCAATCATCAATTAGAGCCACCCAAAACGCAACATGAATGAGGTCACCGTCAGAAGCAGCACTGTCCCACTTAGAGGAAAAACTGCCTGGCTGCCAACAAAAATGTGTACATTCCTGCTGCACTTAGATATACAGCATCTCACTGAACCTATAACCAGCTCATTAAAGGGGTATAATTGAGAATATATATATATATATATATATAGGGTTAGCCTATACATATAGGGTTAGCCTATCAAATATTAATAAAAGGAATTCCTGACCAAAATGACCTTTACCAGTCATAACTCTTCACCGCGTTGAACACACATCGCACACACCATTGATAACAACCGCATTGGTCTGGCTGATTTGTATTTGTGCCCCCCTACACACTCGCCATTACATTCAGTCTACATGCAATTATTATATTCATCATGCAAGGGTCTTCTAAAACACTGCGACTAAGTGTTTACTCCCCAAACCCACCAACTGCACGAAAGCGTATCAAAATAACACTAACAAAAAAAACATTCATATGAGGAGATGAAATGGGACAGAAGCATGTGGTTCAGGCAAACCATACCTGGAAATGATTTATGAATGTAAAAATACCAGACAATATTAAAACAATGTTTTAATTGTTTTAAAACATTGTTTAAATGTAAACTCCCCCGAGTTTAATCCCAGGGTGGAGCGACCTGAGTCCTTTCTGTGTTGAGTCTGCATGTCCTCCCCGTGTCTGCCTGGGTTTACTCCGGATACTCCGGTTTCCTCCCACAGTCCAAAGACATGCACGTTAGGCTAATTGATTACTCCAAATTGGCATTGACTTGTGTATATATATATATATATATATGTGACTGGTGTTGAGATGAACTT